>LUCH01002935.1:9437-41495 GCA_013368495.1 Paragonimus heterotremus
AATCACATGCCTGGTTGGGGTCCTCGTAATCACTGAAACCGCTGGTTAGAGACGCTATCCGATATGGCAGTGTGTCGCATTGGATGACTTACCTGCATTCTTGCCATTTCTAGTCCATCCGCTTTGTCTTCTTTCTATTAATTTTTAGCCTTCTTGTTAACGTTTTTATCTGGGATGTTTGACGTTTTTGTTGAGGTGAGCGGCGGCCCGAAGCACAGTATCTTTTGGTCAGGCAAATGGCTGCTGTAAAATGAATGGAATGAATCCCTCTAGTTAGTGGAGCACTGGTGTACTGAAACGCTTGCTTGGCTACATTGTGCTGAAATTTTTGGGCCGTTGGTATCGGCTTTTTTTTTGCTTATTTGCCCCAACAGTTCTACCGGTTGTTAGACGATCCGTGATATTTCAGTATTCCACACAATGATATTGTGTTCTTGCTCCGGATTTATGTTTCTGGTAATAATTCAGTTGGTTACGCTTTTCATTTCCTCTCCTGTGTGTGGTTAATGTTCAGTAGAACGCTGCTCACGTCCAACCTCGCTAAATACTAAGGTCTGTCAATTTGAGGTCTAGATGCAGTGAATCAGCAATTCGTTGGTTGATACAATTTTTTTTACTGTCATAGAACAGTCCGATAAAAATGTGTGTAGAACTGGCATCAAGTGAATAACCGGTTATAAGTCCTTGTTAATAAGAAAAAAAGGAAACGGGGAAGATTTGTATTTTCTTCATAGGCAGACAACAAAGCCTCGTGTAGACAGAGCGATATTTGCGAGGTGGCTTCGATCGTCATGCTTCATTACTCGTCCTTCGTAACCTATTATCATTCGCATATCTTCACAGCTTTTGCTTCCAGACAGAATTTCCAATCCTCCTCTTCTGAAAAGATGCACATAACGCGAGTATCATTCTTGTTAGAGCTCTCCAATAGCTTGTGTACTCGTCGCGATCAGAATTTTAACTCCGGTTCACGCTCTCATGAAACAACCGTGTTGATCGCTGTATCACCGACCTTGCATTGAGTACGACCGGATTGCCATATCAAAACGCTCAGTTGCATCCGCTTGTCAATAGTGCTTTGGTAGCCCGGTCGCTTTGAGAAAATTCAGTAGCCTTCCCGTTAAATTTAATCTAATGCGTCCAGCGTAAATGTGCGCTTAAACGTAAATCAGTCCTGCCTAACTTCAAGTTATTGGCCTACACACTCGCCTCATGAAAATAGGTCTGTCATGGCAGGGATACGAGTTCTGATGGGATTTTTCCGAATGGTTTTGGCCGGATAGCCTATCTGAAAGCGAAATTTGGTCGAGCGCGGTTGAGGTGCAATTTGTGTAAACCGATAACTTATCAGAAAATATGTTGTCGTCACATATGAGCGAGCAAAAGGCGGTACCATATATTGTCCGATTCTAACTAGCTGTTACCGCCCATAACATCTCCGACTAGACGTTAGATGGTTTCCGAAGCTACTATCTGTGATCATTTCTTCTTCTGTACTAATGGCTACTGACTTTCAATGTCATATGTTGATGTTTTTTTATCGATGGTGAATGACTACTGTCATTTACCTCTTCCAAGTTAAGGATTAGTTATCTCAACAGAGAGAGAAGGGGCTGGACAAGAATGGACCTTGATGCGATGTGACGGCTTGCGCATCTTTATGACCTATTAAGCTAAACTGAATGGCGTGGCCACCACACCGACAGTCATTCATGCCAAGCAAGTCAATGAGTAGAGGTCTGACAAACCACAGTCTCCAGAGACTTTGATTGAGAATCCTACTCGTTCTCCTGTTTAAGTCTGGGCCTCCTGGCAGTATCTCAGCCCACATACAACCATGAATAGTCACAACACTGCTAATTCCATACTGTATCGGCCGTCTCGCAGTATAAACCGGGTCGCCCTATCTGCTGCATACAGCAGGGTGGATAGGTGAAAACATGCTATTGCTGATTCCTTCCCTACTGTCCTATCAAATTTAGCTCTCACCCCACCCCCGATCCCCATTTCTGGTGATTACTCTGCAGGTCCCACAATAGATATAGCCAATCATAGGAACACTGTATCGGAAGGTCCCTTATCTTGTCACTCAGCTTCAGACCTCCTTTGTCCCTTACTTAAATCTAGAAGTCGAATAAATGTAGGTGCTTTCGATGTTAACACTCTAAAACAGATAGGTTAACAGGCCATTCTCGCACGACCGTTAGAATCGTTAAATGTCGATATCTGTTTTGTTTCAGAGACTAGAATCCAGTGGAGTAGTCAGCGTATGGAACTGACGGTAGCCGCACCGTCTACCCGATGCTGCTATACAGTTATACACTTCGGGTGACTCCACGGCTGCCGCTACCGGTCAAGCTGGAGTAGGTATAGTGCTCAGCACGACGTCCGCAGCCGCATTGGTGGATTGTTCCTGTTAACAGTAGGCTTTACACCGTCCGCTTGACAAGTTGTGTTATGACCAACTCTACACGCAAAACCTTCGGGAATCTTTTCATTGTCTGCTTATGCTCCGAATGACTGCAGTGACACCGGCGTCAAGGACACCTCTTATTCTGATCTGCTCCCTCCTTTGATCGATACACGGTTCTGATGTAGTCGTTCTGGCAGGAGATATAAACGCTCAGATCGACCGCCTAATGAGGTTGAGTCTCGTTTAAGGTTTAGGGTAGAATCTTATCTCTTGGATGATGACGGGTGACTGTTGCAGCTGTGCGCTGAACATAAGCTATTTTTAGCCAGCACTAGTTTTAGACATCGTGCACGTCATTCCTGTACTTGGCGTCCACTCTCTCCGAATCAGACCTGGTTTCAGATAGATCACATAGCTGCTAGCTATAGGTGGCGTGATTTCATTCAGGACTGTCGTTCTTATTGGAGCACTTGCTTGAATTCAGATCATGCATTGATATTTTGTCGTTTCGTCCTTACTTTTGCTAGACAACAATTCCAGCGACGGTTGGTTGTTGCGAAACTGGCTATACCGTCGGTAAAGTGTGAGTACTAAACCAGCTTAGAAAGCCGCCTTAGAAGTTCTCACTCCGAAGATCCTCATAACTGGTGGACCTAGATCTCACAGACAATTTATGAAGCAAGTGCTGTAGCATGCGGCACGGAGGTACGTGAGTTGAACAAACATTGCGTCTCGGAGAAATCCCTGAAGTTAGTAGACGCTAGACGAAACATTCCTCCTGGCAGTTCATATAACAAGTCTATGAGAGATATTCCTAGGAAGGTGAAATGTAGCCTGAACGCCAATCATGAGGTTTGGTTAATGGAGAAATCGTAATAGGGCTGCTAGTCCAGATGATATCGTTCCACCACTTTTCAAAGAGGGTAGAGAGGTGTTAGTTGAGGCCTTAATTCAGCTGTTTCAACCTGTGTGGACGACAGAGGTCGTCTCTCTGTGCTGGTGTCACGCGATAGTAGTTCCCATATTTAAAAAAGGAGCTCGGAGCTCTTGTGAAAACCATAGGGGGATTAGTTTGACCCCAATCATTTCAAAGGTTCTGGCATCCATTATACTTCGTCGACTCACTGCAGCTCGTGAGGTAAACATTAGAGAGGAACAGGCAGGGCTCCGCCTTGGGCGGGGATGTATAGATCACATTTTTACCCTCTGTTAAATTCTGGAGCAGCATTGTTTACACCGCCAGCCAACGATTGTCGTATTTCTCGACTATAAAGGTGAGTTCGATTCGGTGGATCGATCTACACTTTTAGAGTCGCTTAAACGCAGAGGTGTACCGGCCAAGTATGTGAACACAGTGTCGGCGCTTTATTCCCTTACTTCAGCTCAGATTAGGGTTCACGGGGAATTCTTATAGTTTCAGTACCAGGAGCGGCGTTCGTCACCATTTTTGTTCAATTTCGTCATGGATGAAACAATGGAGGACTGTCTGCGGCTCCCGAATGATGCTGATGTGGACCTCCTACCTGGTGAAAGACTGACTGATCTTAATTATGTTGACGACAAGGTGTTGCTGTTTGGCAATTTTCGAGCAGCATAGATAAAGCTAGACGCTATTTCGCGTTCTGCTAAATACTTCGGAATGCACTCTGCAGTCTCAAAGTGTAATGTGCTTCTACAAGATAGTTGTGTTCATTTTTGACATCTGAGGAATCCAGTATGCTCGGTGTCAAGGTTTCTCTTGATACTAATTTGACTGACATGAGATATGCGGATCGCATTGTCTTATTTAGACCCTCTGCCTCATCTGTGTAGATCACAGATGGAGCTATGTTGTATGGAATGCGCTTCGCACCTGACTTCCAGCTGTCGTTGATAGAAAAGATGTACAACATACCTGTGCTCTCCGTCTCTCTCTCTACCGTTCTTAAACGGGGTCTGTTCACAACGGAGTTGTCAGTAAACTTGTTTTGTTTGATTATCGTTGTCTTCGCCAACTTGTTCACATCAAGTGGGACGATCACCTAAGTAGCGCGTACTTCGGAACGTTCCGGACTCTCGATCAGTCGTTCAACCAGTCAGGCTACACAGTGTGCTTAGTGGGTTACACACTATGTTCCATATGAGCTTCCCCTGTCTAGGCATTATTTACTGAGACTTCTAATAATTAGGCAAAATCGCGTGGTGGTCAGGCAACAATGTGATCACGAAATATGAGTGCCCTGACTGTTCCATTGAGTTTCCTAACTTGGGGTTGTGATGATCATTCAAACTACTTATTCGAAGCGCTATCTGAAATGGCACTTGGTTGATACCTGATGTTTCAGTATTTTTGTTGTTCGTTTGCTCGGCCTTGCTTTATTCATTTTTATTCTTTTTGGTACATATTTCATGTTACCCTACATTACAATCGCAGTGAGCGGCTGTGCGAGTCACTGTAATTTCTGGCTAAGCTCATAGACGCTACGAACTATTGGACGGACTGAGTGATACACAGAAAGGGAGTAAACCTCATAAAGGATCGTTGTGAACTTTTAAAAATTTGCTTTCCATCATTGTGCCGTGTGGGTTGCCGTCCTTCACTGAGGGCCATCTTTGGTCAGGCTTATCAGCCTTAGGGTAGACTGCTGTATCATATGTATTAAACCGTCGCAATCCAAAATTTTCCGTCTTGCAGGCATTCACTAAAGGTGATGCAATGTCGCTGAGTGTTGCAACAATAGGGGTGCATTCAAGTCACTGACCTGTTTTTTGTTTGTTTAGTGTGCACTTTTTATTTATTTGGGTAGTACTCGCTCCTGTCTCACTTGTTAGCAGTATACTTATCGCTAGGTCCTACTGATGGGCTTCTTTTCCGGCATCCCTTTTCCAGTCGATTAACTTTAATTCTCACACCTGTCGAGCCGATGACACTCGTACCAATATTCCAACATCTGAGCTGTCCTCAACGCTGCATACGACCGATTCGAGCCCGGAACCCTCGTGCATTTCTCCAAGAACTGTTGCAGACGCAGTGGCAGCTGCCACACATATCGCTGCTGGTCGGTCCAAAATTTCCGGACTTGATTCCGATCTGGATCCGCACGGGGATTTCTGCGACTCTGATGCTCATGGTAACTCTGTTGTGAATGGCGTGGAGACCGGATTGGACAGTGTTGACTCGTCATCTATCACAACGAGTTATGGAACGGATATTAGTCCATCCTTCCTGACATCAGCGTTGGAACCGATGCTTCATACTACCTCATATGACTACGAAAACCTGACCCGCTGGGTCGTAGACAGCCACTACCGGCGCTTGATGGAGATGAACGACATTCCCTTGGATCCAGCCAAATGGAATTCAATGCAAGTGAGTTATGTTCGTGTGTTCGAAGGCCTGCTTTTCTGTTTCTGCTGTCCATCACGCCCGTTTCCTCAACTTGCTTATCCTGCGTGCACTCTCCTCTTCCCTGTAGATACATGCCCAAGCAAATCTAGGTTTCATGGCGTTAGGCACCACGCTGAGAATTAAGCTTAAGGATTTCGCGAACTAGACTACTATCTGTTGTCATTCGATTGGATTGGTTGCTTGCGATTACATTAGCAGTGTCGATCCCACGGTCGTGTATCTAAACTTCGGCTTCCCCACGTCTGTGTTCGAGAGGCCTGCTTTATCAAACCCATGTACGATCTAACAAGCTAGAACAAAGTACCTATTGGTGTGATCTTTATTTCTTAAAGCTTGGCTTAAAATTGGCCACATAGTCATAGCTTATTATTATTATACCATATACCGACAGACATTATTTGGTACTTTACAAGGTTTAGGCACATTGATATTGAATGTTTGAATTCAGAAGTAGCTATTTTTAATAGTTAGGTCCCTTCCCCTCCCCTTCTTTTTCTCTTCTTCCTGTACGGGGCTTTTTCTCTTCGTGGTTGTGTGGCAGTTAAGCATCAGTGGGAACCACTGATGTATTGCTGTCTGTGACGATGATGAATGATTACTCTGTGGATAGCCTCGGAGCTCTTCCCTAAACATGCGCCACAACCTCATGCCATTGTGTGTCCACCTCGCAGACTCCAGAGAGCTCACAGACCACAGCTGTACGATGGCGCCTCTCTTAGATTGTCACGCTCTCAAGCTGAGTTGATACGATTGCTTTTGTCTGGCTGTATCCGTCCCAAACGCAATCTTGTATGTCACATGACAGTTGACGTCTCTTGATGTGCAATCTGGATAGTTCGCCAATATGAATGTGTTAATCCAATGTGCACACAGGTATAGTGATTGCGGTAGACGGAGACCTTCCAACGCATTTATTTGAACCACAACTGTGGCGCTTTTGCTAGCTTTCCAGTAAACCAATATTGGGACATGCTGACGCATCTCATGAATTTGATATCGGAACCACAACGCTGTAACCTTATGATAATATGTTTACCTTGACACAAATGCACTAATCGAAACGGAACTATTCGGATTTAGGTTTTTACTTCTCATAATTGTTTTGAATATATGCACTATATGTGCGGCTACTGGTGGATGGTGGTCGCATTTCCCAACGTGCCACCCTAATAACGTACAGCGTCCCACGAAAGTGGACCATCCAAAGCATTAATAACCTGGATCTATAGTGTTAGAATAACGAACCTACCAATACGATTATGATGATGCAATATGTTTAGCTCCGTATTACCGTTGTGCGACTGCTATTCACACAATCGTGGAGTCGAGCCCGGCTCCTATGATTTTTTCTGTCTGGGTTCTAGCAGCTTGGCAGTACGCAGTCTACATGCGTCCTTGTATACCACATGGTGGCGAACACTGACTTAAAAGCTGAAATCCTAACTTCTCCATTTCTCATTGCTTTCACACCAGGCAGTTTACTAATTAACATGAATTTCCTCTGTTATCCCGTTTTATACTCATGTTTCTGGTGTTCGTCTGTGTATTTCTTGTCGGTGACCCATTCTTCCCTCATTTCTTGTGTTGGATGGTAGGTCATAATGTGGATCAATTGGGCTTTCAAACAATTTCGAATCGAAGGCATCAAAGGTGATAAGTTGTTTGACATTCCCGGTTCAAAAATGCTGCTGCTAACCGCTGACGACTGGCGCCGACTTGTTCCCAACGCGAACCTTAATTTCCTAACCCATCTGATTTTGCTCAAGCGCTGTCGCCAAGTTTGTGAGTTTCTTACCGAGTTTTTCACTCTCATCTCGCTGGTTTGTTGACCATTGTTTGTTCATGTGTGTTTAGGTGTAAATTCACCCTTATTTCATTCGTTCATTCATGACAGCCATGAGAAGGTGCTATGGCTCTAGCCACCACTGTCCTCAAGAGCGATGCAGAATGTCATGTTAGAAACTATTCAACAACAAAAAGATTAAAATAGGGTTAAACCGATCTGGGGATGTTGATGATGTGGACACACCGTTGGTTGCTTTATGTTACCATCTCGGATGGCGTTTTTAGCCATCGGTTTGAGTCGTCGTGTAACACTTGTCCAGTTTGCTCAGTTGAATAGTCACGACCATGTCGTTGCTCGGCAATCACGTGCTTTACTTGACTGTTGACGATCTTGACAAATACTGTCCGGTGCGGTAAGCGCTTAACTGGCATGCACGGTACATGATCCTCGCAGATGGCGCAGCTTGATAACTTAACCAATTGATCACGTATTTCGAACAGTCGAAACTACGTGCTATTGAACGGCTTCGTTTCTCACATAATGCGGGTTAACTGACGAAGACAACGGCAGTCAAACAAAACAAACCTGTCGTAACTTCGTCGTGAACAGACTTCGTTTCAGAAAGCTAGAGAGAGAGAGAGAACCCGCGCGTATTATACACTTTCCATCAACGAAAGCTGGACGTCGTGTTGACGCCATAGGAGACGCATGTTAGTGGAGGAAACACGTGTATTTACCATTCTCGCGGATGCACAATATTGCAAGCTGACAAGACGATCATCATCATCATCATCACCATAACAGTCATGAGCCTGACCAAAAGGTACTGTGACTGAGGCTGCCGCTCACCTCAACAGTGACGCGGAATATCCTGGAAGAAAACGCTACTAAGAAAGTCAAAAGTTAATAACAGGAGACTAAGAGGATGAACTAGAAATGGTATGAATACAGGTACGCCATTGACTGCGACACATCGCCATCTCGGATAGCGTCTCTAACCAACGGTTTGAGTGATCACGAGGACCCCATCCAGGCAGGCGACACCTACCCATTTTGCTCAGTGGAGCAGTCAAGGTCTTCATATTTCGTGACCACGTTGTTGGTTGACCACCACGCAGTTTTACCCAATTGTTGGTGGTCTCAGTATATAATGCTCGGTACGGTAAACGCTCAGTTGGCATACGGAGAACATGACCCAACCATCTCAAGCTGTGCAACGTAATTAGTTGACCAATTGATCGCGCATCTCGAGCATTCCGGAATACGCGCCGGCGAACGGTCACATTGCTCACGCGATCAGTCTTTTTAATATAAGCTAATTGGCGGAGACAACGATGGTCAAACACAGCAAGTCTGTTGATATCTTTTTTGTGAACAGACCACGTTTCCGAACCGTAAAGCAAAATGGAGCGCACACAGGCATTATATACCCTTCCTTTCATTAACAACCGGACGTCTTTTCGACGCCACAGATGATGCAGTCTGGCAAAGGCAACTCGTGCCTCTGCTATCCTCGCTGATATCTCATCAGCAATATTGCAGGCTGACGAGATGGTGCTACCCAAGTATGTAAAACTGTTCACAGTCTCAAGCGAATTACCTGCAATAAAGATAGTGGGAGTGGAAATGCCCTAGTCTTGCAGAAAATATTTTCCACTCACTGACACATCAGTCCGTGATGAATATGTTTATTTATTCTGCCTCAAGTCAGTCGTGCTAGTTATTGCTGGTCGCACTGACAATTGTTTTCATCATTTTTGACCCGCAGGTGGACCTTATACGAAGTGACAACATCAATTTTGTCTTTTTGCCTTGATTCTTTACTGTATCGCTGTATCACTCTTAATGAAACTGTCGTTTTGTTGCTCAACCATCGAGCTTCATATGGCATTTCGTCGTTTGACTGGCATTCATGTTTGTGTTGCTGACGATTCTTCTTCCTCACTGTCCTCAGGTGTGCCGTATCATCCCCAGCCTCCTCCAGCCTATACTGTTCCGCAGCAATCTCAAAGACCATATCGTCAAATGAGTCGATCTCGGTGCCGTAACACACGTTATGTGAGTGGCGAATCGGGCCCTACAGTCGGCCGTGCATATAGTGGCAGTAAGTTTTATCAAATTTTCTCTTCCGTCAGCGGTGTGATTCCATATGTTATGGCGCTTCTATTTTGTATCTATATCGCTAGAGCACTTGATGTGTACACGATTAACTTTTTCCGTTCTCGTCCCATTGTACCACAGACGGTGTTCTCTTTACTCCATCCTATCCGAGTTCGGCAAACGGCCTCAATCTGGTCGGTCCGCGAATTCTGGGAAGCGCGAAACCGCTCTACTTTTCCTCTGATGCCGACGACACCTATGTGCCTGTATCCAATTCCATTCTCTTCCCCTCGTTGACAGCTGGCGTAACTAACTCCATCGCCGTTCCTTTCGGGATGAACAACTATTCCAGTTTTCTTACGAACCCTGGCCAGGTATTCATGGTGAGTTAATCAGTCTACTCCAGCCTTTTATGGAGCCCTTTAATGCAGGAGGGCGTTGAATGATGGTGTTGCCCAGCTCTAACCGGCGAAGGGTGTTTTCTCCATGACCGTCTGTTTAATCGTCAGTGTCGTTATGGTTGTGGGATCGGGATGCATTGACTTTATCAGATAACAGTACTCCAAGCATCCAGTTATCAGTCAACTCAGTTGTAGCTATCCATCAGACCAACCAAACTGTTCACCATATCAGTGAAGAACCATAACTCAGGCGTTTCTACGTGAATTAACCTGATTGTATTCATGCAGCTGATCAGTAAAGGAAGCTTTCTGGCATTGCCTATTCTATTTTTACAGATTTAAAAACGACCGCTGCTCGTCAGAAACAGCAGCGTTCCAAGCAGCTTTCAAATCAGTTACCACTGGTTTGTCCCAAACTTTTATATCTAGTCTCCATCCATTTGGTTGAATCACTATGCTGATCCTATCCGAGAGGAACTACCTAACTGCCTAACACTGACTCACTATGTAACGTATTTTTGTCTAAACTCGACATGCTGTTTCTGTCGCTGGTTTGAATCAAACCAAAGCCCAGGTTTTTCACAATCAAGTTTCCTTTAAATTGATAAATCTGCCAGTAACACAGTTTCCGTGCTCAACAGTGGCATCGGTGTATTCCAACATGGATATTTTTAGAAATCCTGCTGCGCAGTCCATCACCTTGATTACTCGGCGGATTCTATGTGAGACCGTGGGGTGGGTAAGTGACTGAGTCTAAATGTCGGATTTCTGAGCTCTCGGCTTGCCTCTGTAGCTCAGTTGGTAGAGCCCTTTCCATGTTTAGATATGCTGTTTATCACTAGTCTGAATCCAGCCAAAGCTCTGATTTTTCGCGAGTGAACCTTTTCGAAAAGAAATCTGTGTTGTCTAGTGATTAAAGTTTGACAAGTAATCAGTTTCAAGCAGCCCGTGTTAAATCCAGATAACGTTTTGATTCGTTTCAAAATCGCGTTACTTCGGCGTCTTTGTTTTCACGTAAGTAGACTGTATTTGAATTCCATCTATAATGCTTCTTATGCCGCAGATCACATGGTTGTTTGTTTGTATACAATAATGCGTTAGTGTTATACTTCTATGTTGGAAATCTTCCGGCACTGTATTTTGATATCTTACCTTTTAGTTCAAGTCTTACCATTGAAGTCACTACTTATTCTTTACGAGATAAGGATTTCACTCTCACACTAATCTGTCATCCAGTTAGCTGGCAGTGACCGGCTGAACCATATAAGCCTTCATCCACACTTCCCGTGATCATACTCCTTCATGTTTGTACTGAATACGAGGAACGCAAGTGGAACCGCATGCAGTGCAACACAAGCCGCTTGTGACTCCGTTTATGCGCGAACATCCTTTCACTCATTGTGACAGACCAATCGGGAAAACGAATGCCGCCAACCGTGTGTACCTTGCCTCTGATCAGTTCGGATTTCATCTGACATCTAAGATGGCCTGAGTCATCTCACTTTAATTTTGTATCATACTTTTAGGATCGCTGTGGTGATTGCGGAAGCTAGCTTCTGAATAACAGAATCATCCAATACAGATATATCTTTCTTGTCAGTGTGTACGTTCGGTTACACGAGTCGAATGGCATCTCTGAGTTTATAAGTCGTCGGTTTTTGGCATTGATAATCGCACAAGTTCATTTATTCTCACTTCACTAATGTCTGTTTAAATAGTTAAGTCATGTGCCACGAATTCCGATTTATTTCCCTCATGCTTGGCTCGTTGACTGTGTACAAGGTGGTTGATCAATAGCTGTTAAGTTACGAACTGTGGGTCATGTCCATCGCCTGGACTGCATACACTCTGACCTTTCTGGTCCCTGCTTAAAAACATTGAGGGTGTTGTTGACTGATATGGTCTAATGTTGTTGCTTACCTGGTTGATTTGTGAAACAGGGACAATTAAATCGAAACAGTGAAAACCACATAGAGACTGCCATACAAGTTCCATTTTGTTGGTTGTTCACTGGGCGTAGATATCTTGATGTTGCTTATGTTAATTGAGCCCTGATGTTTCGTGGACTATTTTCTTTCTTAATCTTTCATCTCTAAGCAAAAGCTTGAGTTCATTGTTGTTTGTCAGTTGACCACCTAGACCGTTAACTTACCTGTTGTTTTCGACAGTAATAAATAATGAGCACCAGTTTATTTTACTCCTGCTCTAACTCGCACACCTCGATGTTTGCACACTTGTTCTATCACACGCGTATTTTATAGCCTACCCAACTTGTCTCGTCCGGTCAGCAACACACGGGATTGACGGCTAGTGCCGCCGCAGCCGCTGCACAAGCCGTAGCTGAAGCAGCTGCGTCTGCTGCCGCAGCAAGTCAGATTCAGTTATGGCAATTCCTGTTGGACCTGCTCACTGACTGGCAACATCGCGAGGCTATCCATTGGATCAGTGACGATGGTGAGTTCAAACTGAGCAATCCGGAACGCGTGGCCGCCATGTGGGGCCAGCGAAAGAACAAGCCAGCAATGAACTACGAGAAGCTATCAAGAGCGCTGCGCTACTATTATGATGGAGATATGATTTCCAAAGTAGGTGTCCTGTGTCCGTATGTTGTGCTGGTCCGCTCACTGTGTCGTTCGTTTCCAAAGCTTTTGGCCACTTGGTTAACGAATTTCTCTGTACTTTGAGCCAATTTCCTTTCGTGGGGATATTACCTGCATAAAAACGTTATCTTATCCGTTTCCAGCCGTTAGGTTGTTTCTTCCACCACCCTTTCATCATCAACATATAGCTTGTTTTGAGACTGTGCACTACAACTCGGCAGCATCACAATCATTAGATAGCCTGTAGTCCGGAACCTTCCTTATTTCTCTTTCCTTATACAGCTTTACTTGTTTAATACTGTACTACTTTGTGGACAGTTGTCAACATCAACGAAGGCCCATGCCGTAGTAACCGTAAATACAGTTGGCATCTGAAAGTGGCGGCGGTTTCTTTTTCCTGTCCTCAACTGTACGTCAGCTGGGGGACAATTGAGTGCTTATTCGGGAAGCATCTCGGTTTGTGGATATGCTCGATGCACATTGTTGAGCGCTAGTAGATGGTTTTGTCCATGTTGCTTAGACAGTGCGCTAGTTGAAGTGTATTGCTCATCGCCATCTTTGACAAACAGTCGATTACGTTGCGAACCAAGCCGTCAAAACATTCATCATAAAGACGACCTGCCATTGTATTCTCTTAAGTCTAAATCAGGTACGTACTAGTTTACTGTTTGGACAGTCTCGGTCATATTTCCCATCTGCACATTGTTTTTTAGTCACCTTTTGTGGGATCACATTGAGTTTCAGAACACATCAATGTTTGCTCGTTTGGATCCCGATGAACAGTAGCTTGTGCGCTGTGAGACCCAATACGTCGGCTAAAGTCTCTCGACACAAATAAAAAAGCGTTGTGTTTTCATTATGTCGACGTACAATCCAAGGGACAGCTGCTCGAATGCTACCAAAGATGCATCCTCTGATGCCCTCGTTGACTTTCTGACGCAAACTAAACCATCAGACATCATTGTACTAGCGAGCAATTTTAATGTTCGGCTTAATCGTCTTTCTCTAGAGGATAAGTAGCTGGGGTGTGTTTGGTATGCGGGTCCAACGCGCTGATAACGGCGAAAGACTGCTGCAGCTGTGCGCACCCGACGGTCTATATATTTCGAACACCGCACTCCAACACAGGGAGATGCACTATGTTACAAAGAGAACATATTACATACAGACTTCCATGTGCTTCTCAGCCGTGGACACAGCTGGATCATGTGGTAGTCAGTTACAGGTGGCGCCACTCTGTTAAGGACTGTCGTGCCTTTTGGAGCAACCACCTGGACTCGGACCATGCTGTTGTGCGTGCTCTTTTTGTTTTATCATCTGCTCAGAGGACACGCTTCTAAATGCAAGGTACTTAACTGGCTTTCGAGCGAGCAGAGTGTGAAGAACGCTCACTAGGATGCAGTGGTAAACAAGTTGCCCAGTTCAAATCAGGCAAGAGATTCTAACGAACACTGGGAACAAATCGCAGCAGCTATGAAAAAAACTTGCTGTGAAGATACATGTTCTGATGGAGCTGTTCGGTTGCGACGGAACTGGATTTCTGTCATGTGGACAATTCTTGTGAACAAGCGTCACTCAATTCCACCTGGTTCTGAATATGATGACGACCGTGGGGAACTTTAACACAAGCTGACTATAAGCTTGCACCAAGACCGCGGCTCGAGAAACAGTAACGTGTGGTTAAGCTCATGGTTGCTGTGATGATGATATTGATTGTAATATTTCCGATTATTTCCAGATGTGTACAATATTGTCCATGCAGTACTCCGTGATGCTTTTTCCTTTCGTATTTCTGACACTGCCTCCTCAATTCGCTTTTTTTTTTAGGTTCATGGGAAGCGTTTTGTTTACAAGTTTATTTGCGACTTGAAAACTCTGCTTGGTTTTTCTGCGGGCGAGTTGTACATGTTGGTCAAAAACTGTGCGGAAAAACATTCCAGCCGTACCCGGAAGCGGCGTGCTCTCACCTCACACATGTCTAGTACTAACGTTGGTGTTAGCGGCTTGTTTTCTGGCTCAGAATTATCTCGATTCAAAAGCACTGTCGGTGGACCTCATCGACCCGGAGCTTATTCAGATTTACCCCCTGAAACATTTGCTTCTTCCACGTCTTCCCATAACGGTTGTTTAACTCGACGAACCCCGTTTGGCTCTTTTGCCATGGTTGATCATCCAGACGATCTGCACCCAGATTGTGATGTTTTCCCGTACCCGGGTGTCTTGTGTAACACTCCCCCACTTTCCCCGCCATGCTCCTCATTCTACCAGGTTAGTGGTGACCAGAACAAAGTGGCACGTCTCTCTCATCGAGATAGTCCACCACATGATTCAGCTCTCCATCAGAAATCTCTCACTGGCTCAGAATGCTCTGTGTTACGCACTGTTACTGTAGTTTCCTCAGCCGACGATTGTATATATCCTCGTGGAAAACAATTACATGCCCTGCCGACCGATGCTCCAAGCCAAATAAATCGCCGATCAGACCCGGTGAACAATGCTCCGACTAGTCCTTGGCGTCTACGACGACAATGGTGGGTTCGGAATCCAACCTTATCTCCTCCTCATTCGCCTTTGTTTGCACATATTGATCAGCAACTCCCTTCTGATGATTCTAGTGCTCGTCTACCGG
Organism: Paragonimus heterotremus; assembly: GCA_013368495.1. Taxonomy (NCBI): domain Eukaryota; kingdom Metazoa; phylum Platyhelminthes; class Trematoda; order Plagiorchiida; family Troglotrematidae; genus Paragonimus; species Paragonimus heterotremus. The sequence goes on from LUCH01002935.1 coordinate 24,755, forward strand.
CAAGGTGCTTGCCGAATATACCGAATAATGGGATTCTTAATGGTAACATTAATACCCGAGTCGATTCTTCAGACTTCAATTTTGATGAAGATTGGATGGCAGCTGCTTCCCTTCGAGAGGAACTGTCCAATGACTCGATTGGCCCTCACCGAAATATACAAGCTTTCCGCAAAAATTCTGCTGGATCTGCAAAAGTATCTCCTACTTGTGTGTCTCCAACTCCACGGTCGGCTGCATCCAGTCCGCCGGCTGCTAGTTTCGACGATGGTGAAATCGCAACTGCAGCCGCTTCGCTCCTGAGTCAGACGGTTCCGACTGGAACGCATTTGTTAGTTGTCAATGAAAGTGATTATCCCGCGAAAACTCCTCAATCACTCTCTGTTGTGGCTTCACCGGACAGCGATGAGGATCTCCAGGATGAGTTGCGTTCAGGTCCCGTTTCATCATTCGGATATACGTTCTCCTCTGGGTTTCTACGTTCACCCAGCACCAGGTCTTTACCGGCCCTTCACAATTCCGCCAACCTTCAGTCACATTCAAAACCAACTCCTCTTAGTTCAAGCAATCAAAATGGTTTAGACGTTGACGCTTTTCTTGCTCCGTAGCTCAGTCTTATGTCTATCCGGTACCAAACGAGATCGTTGTTAGCCACTCCACGCTATCCTCTCAAATCGTGTTGATGTACATATCTCCCATTCATGCATCCTGACTCGCTTTCGTCAACATAATGTTCGTTTGAGCTCAGGTGTCCCCCATGTTGAACTTGGTACAAACACTGTGGTTACTCATGTACAGTTTCTTATGTATAAACTCGCTAACGCTATCTGAACTTCACTCGGTGCTCGCTGTGGTTCCCGGTCTCTTGTTATCCTCTGCGCTTCTCTCGGTTTGTACGTGCTTACTTATCCCTGCCCCTTAGTCTTCGTGATAGATTGCACTTCCCTCCCTTACAGTGTGGCGCATTTGTCTGATGTACTTATCTATGTACGTGCAGATTATCGTAAGCCAATTAGTTATACCCAATATTCACTTGTCACCACATTCCGTGCGGTCATGTGTGATCGCCTGTCTGCTCCTACGCAGTTCAGCTTAACAGTATTCATGGTTGTTACCCTTCGCCGGTATTTATGTGCGTGTGCCGTTTTCTTCTCCGATTGTCATACGCTCTCCCACACCACCATTATTGTTCTTATCATGTACGGATTATTTCGACTCAACCACGCAATTTGATCGTTAAGTTTGTATGTGTATGTGGGTACGCTTAAATTTCTATGCATTTTCAGTCCGCTTTTGTGAACTTTTCGATTTGGCAAATGATGGTGTCTCACTGTGACAAGTATCTACGAGGCGTGTCGTTCAAGCATCCGCTCTCGATTGTCACAATCGGAACTCGAATCCCCTCACGACCACTTCTATCAATGCGATTTCGTCCTTTCTTCTTTTTGTACATTTTTTGGATCCTGATCGGACCGTTTTGCATTATTCTTTTACCCTCATTTTTCGTATCATTGCCTTGTCTTTTGGTTGGATCGGGTGCATTTGACCTCCATGAGTAACTGTCAGGGTGTCGAATTCTTGCAGGTCGTTATCAGAACAGTTTAGAAGTGATAGTTTGGTGGCAAAGCGCTGATCGATTTTGCAACTGAGGTCACACGGGTCATTTCGTTTGTTGGCTTCTGGTTCGGCTTAGGGCAAAGGTTAAATCGTGCGAGTGTAGAAATGGTTCATCTTAATTTATGAACGCCATTGTGTTATTGGTTTTTCTTTAATAAATGGTTGTGACGCTCACTTTCTCGAAAGTCTGTTTTTAGTTATTCTGCTCTAGCCTGGGTCTGTCACGTGTCGATATTTGTGCTTCGACGAGAAGTTTTGTTCATCTGCTCAAAGTGCAGTCTGTTTGGGTACGTTATGACAGATCACTTAGTTATCAACCCACTTTACGACTTTCAAGTAATTATGGTGTGTCAGGCCTTTGATAACTATGTAATCTATATATCCGACCGATAGTCAGGCATAAAAATAGAGTTGCTGTTGCTGCACAATTCATTATGGCTTTACGCGAATAATACTGAGTCGTATGATTACGTAATCTGCAAGGTCAGTCATTTCAGACGGCCGGGCAACCCAGTTTGAAATGTCTAACACCTTCTCCTCGTTCACTCTTTTCTTCACATCACCTATTTCTGTGACTGTTGTTTTTTATGCTAGAGTGTATGCTTTCCCACTGCGTTAAACCTGACCGGTTAAGCACCAACAGGATAAACCATTTTTAAACAATCGGTTCGATGGTCGCAGCCAGTACACACTGTTCTCCCCGGGAAGAAGCGCTTCTACGAGGTACGAGTTTTTTGCGTTAGGTATCTCAGGACTGTACACGACGTTCTGCCTATTGAAATAAGCCCAATTTTCTCCAGGAATAAATGACACGACAATCCCTTCTATCCAAGCCCAGGTTGTTTACGCATTGATCGCGGACCTGCTCAGTAAAGTGCGTAATGCTGTCCGTGAACAGCGTTCAAATCGTTCTGGCAGACTAAGTCTGACTCAAACAGGCAAAAGCTTGCTCATTTGAATTACTTGCAGGTCTCTAGGCCCGACTCGTCGTTATTCTGACCTGAACAGCCCCAGCCGCGCTCCAATCACAGCATTTGCTTGAGGGTGTGGCGTCAAGTGTTTATTTTGTTTTCGCTCTTGTATTCCATTGGTTTGCGCCATTGGATGGTATGTTTCTGTTTGTGAGGTCGTGGCTCGTTATTCTGTTAGGAACAGTCTGAATGTGATTGCGTATGCTGAGTGTTCTTATAAACCAGAAATGTCTCACTCATTGATCGGGTCCCGTGTAATTAAAAGTGCGTTCCCCCTCCAAGAGATGACGTTCGCTGTCCCCGGAGGATGTTCCTTGGTGAGTGCGAATGTTGTTTTGTGGCGTTAGAAAATTCGCGAGTGCATGACGGCCTAGTGGCTAATCGTCGATCTCGAATACATCGAAGCACTTAATACTGGACGTCATAAAATAGGTTTTGGTGAAGTGTGAACCACACAACTCGGGTATTTGGTCCTGAATGTGGTGCTCATAATTTGCGTCGACTGGCAATGGAATGTGATGTTTTGTCTAGGCAGATTTTGGAATCAATTTGGTGATGTGTGCGTGAGTGGCAGTGTTCCAATCAGGTCATTCTAACGTGAAGTGTTGCTTAAGTACGGGGGCGGTGGTTACGTCCATGTGTAGTTATGGCTCCGCAAACATAGTCGATCTCTGGTGGCAGTAACGATCGCGTGCGGTCCTCTCTCGCGACCTCAATTAATTCGTGTTCCAGTTTTAATCATGTCACTACTTGAGGTTGATACCAATAATAATTCATTGCTGTTTTATTCGCTTTTACACGTGAACAACATGTTCAGAGTGAGTAATCAGATGTAGACTAAGAATTAAACTGAGATGAGGTCGGGGCTCAAGCGGTAACTACGAGGGTCGAACTTGTCCACTGCCTTTAACGAAACGTGCTTGACCGTGTCCCTATGCTACCAAATGCAACCCATATTCCTAGGCCTCTGTCATATACAGCTGCGAAGTAGTCTAACCGTACACTACCAGCCCTCAGCGACCATTCACTTTACCGGTTGAACATTCGTCGGTACGCTAAGTTCATGAGCATGTCGCCAGAAGAGATGACCTACGATCGTGCTATCTCTGCGTTTCTTTACAATTTCACATTGACGGTCGCTGATAGCGCTACCTATGCAGATGAATGGGTTGTTTGCAATGACCATCAGAACCGTGAGGTTTTCCTCTGTAGCAATGCTACCCTCAGGGTCATCACGCTACAGAAATGGATTAACTCGTCGGTGTGTTTCTGGTTTCCCCCAAGGAGTAATCAGGATGGAAAACACCTTTGCCTCAGAATGTTAAAATGCAAGCCAATTTTACGGATTATTGCAATCAGTATTATCAAGCTCTATAGCATTCCCGAAATATCTGTTGCTCTTCTCTCAGTCAGTATCGAACGGCTGCTTGTTCTCATTTTGGCCCTTGATCGAAGCGTGATTTAATAATAAGCAGCACAGCTCTTTGCAGTGCGGTCGGCTAAAGGCGACCCTGGAGAAGCCAAAAACGAATGTGCCCTCAACTCTAATCCTATAACACTTGAATATCTGTACTGGGAACCGGGCAAAAAAGCGCAGAGGACTATGATAGGCTCCAAAGAACTGAACCATTATGCATAGCGTTGCTGTGCAACACGAGGCAACCAAAGGCATAATGCACATTTTGTTGGACCGGGGACCTGGAGGATGATCATCTAGTGTATGGCATTCTCAACATGGTATGCTAAACAGTATCCTTGTCTTCCAGAAGAGGGCGCTTTGTGCCTGTTTGGCATCTGATATTGTATCAGCAAACCCGTACCGTTTATTCGGCCACTCAGAAAAAGTTCTCTGCTGTCTGAATATACGGATGGCCAATACCCAAACCTCACAACCAAAGACGCTACACCCGAAAAACGAGTTTGTTCATCACGTGTAAAGTTGCCATAAAGGGGTCTCTCGGGTCACTGCAATTTTTGTCTGAAATTTCCGTGGTTCGGCACAGTGTTACCCTTGGAATTAATCTTTCATCTCCTCATCCTTGACACGTTAGTGGCGTGCTCCGAGTGAGATCAGGACGTACTGTGAGCCTTAAACATAACGTGTGGGGGTTTAGAAATGCTCCTTAACACGTCAGAACTGTCTCCAGAATCTCAAGCATGGTTCCCTTCTTTCTGGCTTTCCGAAGCGATTGATTCGACCCTTTTCTAAAGGGATGGAACGTTGATGATCATGTGTTAGCCACTGCTTCTGTAACGAAATTCAACGAAGACCGGTGATTTGAACGGTGTCACTGTCCATCACCAAGGTTTCTTGACACCAAAGTCTATTTGCCAGTTGTCGAAGATGTTGAATAATCTTCTAAAAAAAACAGTTGACTAAGTTAGGTGGACGTCCGATGAGATGTGATAACTTGTTGGACGTTCTAAACTGGTGTTGGCTGTCAAAATCATAATTCAGCAACATTGTGCGCCAACGTGATAGTCGTTTCACAGTGTTCTCTTTTGATTCGAACATGGCAACTGGTTATCAGCGAGAAGTAACGACCGAGGGCCGTACTGTGAAACTTCTTGTAGGTGATCAGAGATTGAGTTGCATACACAGCAACTGTGGGTCCATCCGGAAAGTACTGTGCCAGTTGCATACTGTGATTCACTGGCTGCAACGACGGTATCTTCTTAGAATAACAGTGCGTCAGTGAGCGTTGTCTTGGTTTTTTTAAAGGCTTAGTTACACTCTGATGACCAAAGCTAGGTTTGGTTCTTTGCCAAGTGTTTGTTCAGTTGTGCTGAAACGCGATTTGTGACCAGTACGAACGAACTGTGGTGACTGACACGACTCAAAAATGGTCGGAACGAGTAGGCATCAGCCAACGTTATCATGTTATGTGAAAGCCGTAACTGTTTACGCGTTTAATAACTTTGCCCAGCTTCCTCATAAGTTCGTCACAATGATGTCATCCAGATATATCGTTATCCTTTGTATTTCGATCAGCCGTGTACCTATGATTTCCTAGAAGACCACCGCAGTGATCACCACGTGGAACGACGGCATATTTGGTGTGTATTGTCTGTTAACATTTCCTTGGAGTCATCGGCTGTGTACCCACTCTCCTATTTAAATGCAGAGTACCTCCCTACTCATTCCCCGTCACATTAACTCAAATTGCTCATTTCCTATTGTACCTGCCTGCATGTCCTTTGTTCTGCCCGTAATACATCCATTTAAGTTATGGGTTGTTGGTCATCTCCACTGCATGAGATCTAGCTGTTTCTTCTACAACCAAAGTCGTGTACCTACTGCGGCTTCCCTTTGTGCGGCGGTCGTTCTTGGAGATCGTTTTCATCCGTTACTCCTGATCAGGTTTGGTTGTGTTGTTGGAAATTACCCATGACTCGGAACAGATTAAGGTTGATATTTTGTTTATATATTAATCGTTGCATCAATAGCGCCGTCAGTTCTACTATCAATGTTCGTTTTGTCATATCGTGGTCCTGAAAATTGGACACACTTCTTAATGTTCATCTGCTGAACGTTACAGGTAGCTTCTGCTTTTAGATAGACGTCGATGAGATCCAGCGTGACATAGTAAGTGTCATCATTTACTTCTACTAGCAAACCTTCTGGAAGAGTCAAGTCTACTGGTGGGTATTCAACCCATCATAACTTGTTCGTAATACTGTGTTCTTTTCAATCCGTTTGATAAAAATTATCACTGGAACCCTTAAGGAAGTCACCACAGCCAGGGGGCATCGTTGTTTGGTTTCCTAACCACTGATCGGCGCGACTCAGTCCGAGTAGCTGACTGGTTAGAACACCCCCCAAATTCGTGTAGTCGGCCTAACTGCTTGTCCACACTGGATGATTCGCTATACGGGAGTGGGCACCTTTGGCGGAATGTGATTCTAATGCCTTGACGTAAGAACGAGTCGACTTTTGCTTTTTGAAGCATCTTAGGTCATCCTGAAACACGGGAACATGTTTTTCTCTGCCCGATGAGATGGGTGGGCATAGTGCAAATTTGTCAAAAGTGGACTGTTGTTCGTCAGCAACACTGATTCCTCTACATACAGTATTCGACGAAGTAGTGGAAAGTTGGGACCGGCTTATCCAATTTTAATCAAGCCGGTCGAACTCAGAACTATCCGTGAGGTAACGTGTGTTCTTTGAGTTGTATACTATCAAGAAAAATTTCAGACCATCTCTTCTTTGAATTTAAACACGGCCTTACGCGAACGCACTTTTGACTCGCCAGCTCTTTCCCCAAATGCGCTTCGAGATAAGATACTGTCAGGAGCAGTGTGCAACCGAAACCTTTTCGGGAACTGGCTGATGAATATAGTGACGTATTTCCTTCACTCTGCAATATTGACTCCGAACTTAAATTCGAAGTTGGACCGTTCTCCTAGGCCGAGTGACCTTTGGACTTGAGTCGATAACATGGTTTCCTTGGCTTGGATACGCAGTAGCGATCTCTGTCGTAAGCCTGTGGTAACGTCTTTGGAAGCGTGCGTTTCTATTAGACAGAGTTGTTCTAACTGTCAACCAGCTACGGAGGGAGTTGAAGGCGATCGTTTGGTCTGACCACTAGGTACAGTAACCAGTGATGTGTGAAATATTTACAACTTCGAAATAAACACTGCTCTATATACGAACATTTGATTTGGTTGTTGGAGCTGCATTGATTCGAAAAATTTGGTGAGCACAGCATTTTGTGAAATCCGGAAATCAAGTTACACGATTAAATTGGCTTTTTGTGGCTATGGCCTACGTAAGCTGTGACTTGAGTTCAGCCGAAAACTTCTCTGTTATGAAAACCAATTTTGGTTCAAATGTCCCAAACATCAGGTGACAGAAATTAACGGAGTTAAAAGAAGTGTAAACCCTAACAGAGTCGGCAACTTTATACAGGCTTAGTCTTTGTGTTGTTCAGAACGCATTCTGACTGCATCAGATTTTCGCCTTGATATCCGGAAAGACATCATAAGAGCTACCGGAATTTACTTTGAAGGCCTGTTCACTTGTCACACGTCATTCCGAAGTGTTTCAAAATAAAAGCAGTGTGAGATATTTAACTCTTCCGATAGGCAAATGATCCGATTCATTACGTTACCTAATACATTTTTTGGAGCAAAAGTCATTTTACTTATCGTTTACCGCTTGTTTCCACTCCGATCAATAAAACTGTGTTTATATGATGTTTCTGAATCACTTGAAGGTATTGCTCATTCGTAGATAAGATGTCGTGCTGATGACGCCTTACTTTCACGTACAGCTCGGTTGTTTGCTTGCCAGGTGTAAGTACCTTGATTTTGAATGTTTGAATATAGACGTCACTATTTTTAGTAGTTAGATCCCCTCTCCTTCTTTCCTACCTCTCTGTACAGGGTTTGTTTATTCTCTTACGTGATTGTGCGGCAGTTATTGCTGCCTATGATGATGATGATCATATGTGCGAATCAAGGGCAGCTTTCTGTGGAACAGAATGTCATCATACCGCAGTTGTCGAATAGGCACACGTGAAATGGGGATATTTGGCTCCCCTTTCAAATAGCCCAATAACACCATTGCAATGAAATGGAACGACCCAGTCCAACACGAACAATGACAATACTTTTCTAATGAAAACCTCCTGTTTGAGACAAAAATCATGATTTTTGCTGGCAAGTCCAGACTTTGTTGCAAGCATTTGTTGGACATGAAAGACTTTGTTCCGAAGAATCAAGCCGATTTCTGGTTAACAGTCGCATCCTTTCATGTGCTGAAGTTACGCTCATTCGTTTAGGTGAATGAAAACAACCGATATCGTCTGGCTATAGTTATCTTAAGGCTGTCATTGTGTTAACCTTAACATAAACAATTCAAACACGATGTGGTCACGAAAGATAATCAGCATTGGGTGAGTCAAGGCAGACTGTAACTCTGATCACCGCAATCAACAGAGCTTCTTCCTGGACGATATAGAACTCAACGTCACATGGTTTTCTTTCTTCCCAATGCTCATGGATTAATGACGTCTCTTCGAAAGTACACAACCACCTTTACAAAATCTGTCTCCATTATTGCATCACATCCGACACGACTGCCTAAAAACCGGTTACAATCGATGTACCAGAGTGGGGCGAAAGTGGAGTGTGACAAAACACCGAGTAAGACTTGTCGCTGACCAACTTGACAGACTACAGTAGTCAAGTTGCATCCTTAATTTTGTTCCGTCTAACACGAGAAGCATATTGTGGACTGCAATATTCCACTGGTGTAAGTTTTAGCTTGGGTGTTTTGTGACTGGATTACGCTAGCCACTTGATAATATTGCATGAATGATGGAGCTAACGATCGCTAACAAAGCAAAGCTGGTTGTGTTGAAACCCACAGACTTAGCTCACCTTGCCCTAACAGCGACGTCCTGGTTGATTGGTACCACAACGGCCTTGTATGAAGCACCTTCAAACTAGCCCGTCTGTGTACTCAGCCGCTTTTGCTTGTAAGCAATGCTTAGGTTTCTGAACATTTTTAGCTGTTATGTCGTCCAACGAAAATGTACAGACATATCAGGGCACATTGAGCCGGATCATAGACTCGGACACAGCAAAACACGTTTTGATACATCTGACCAATGTGAAATTAAGTTGACTATCCCCTCCATCATACCTGCTCATTCAGTAATTTCTGATTCGGTTGAATATGTCTCTGCTGTTTTCACATATATTATAATAATGTTGACGTTTTCGGTCTTTAAACTACAAGCTGTTCACTCCCAGGTGACATACAAGCTTGCATATGAGCTAGATACCGCCAGGCTGCCAAACCTAGTCATGAGCAGCCTTGTTAACTAGGGTTTGCAGTCTATGAATACTCGCGCCTTGATCAACCATCCCAGCTGCCAACTGTTAAACCCTGTCACTTAAGTAAATCAGAGCTACTGAGCGCGTGATACATCTGCCTGGATGCAATGTGCGAAGTACCAAACATGCGCATCACTCACGAAGCATATGAATCGATCAGAATCAGTCAACTGGGAATGCATGGAATAGGCAAGATCAATAACTGAACATGAGCACCGCGACCAAGACTTATCTGAAGACTCATCAGTGCGTGCATGTATACGTATATGCATTAAAAATACTGTGTAGCGAACAGGCTCGTTTTCAACGATTAATGACCAGCCTAAATACCCCTCTAATGATTCCCCTGTAAACTGTGTGATATAAATGTAATATATTTAGCCTGATGATAAATCACTGAATATGAGCTTGTTCACCACACTGTATACGCATTACTAGATGTGTCCAACCCTAACACTTTCGTTCGGTTCAGATTTCTCCGGATGTCGACTCATGAATATGTTGCAAGTACTCAGGACGCTCAACTAAAAAAGTTTCTGTTGTAGAATTACGTAAAATGTACTATGCAGAGATATTTCGACCCAAGCAACTCACTCGCCACATCTAACATCTATGAATCCACTTGTACCTGTGGAGTCAAGTACATCGGCCAAACAGTGAGAATGTTTGGGACACGTGCCTCGGAGCACATTCCCAAATGTATGGCGAACATCAAAACCTGCGCCGCCCAGTCTTCTATCACACCACAGTTGAAAGAAACAGGACATGTAATTCAAGCGGATAAGGTTTTTCGTGTGCTGTATCACCCAATCAATAAGCATATTTTGCCTAGGCCGTTGCGATACACCGTTACAAACCTTTACTTTGTGTACAGAAGCAAATGGTAGTTAACCTATCACTACCATGGTGTCTAGAGTTTGCAGTCTTGAGTCTATATTATTCGTTAAGTGGTTGTTATTATTTGAATTCTTTGGTTGTACCGTTTACAGAGGTTTATTTCCTTCTCTTGTCTTATGGTTTATCTTAGACGGCCTATTGGCTTCCGTCTGTTCCCGCGTGCTTTACTCTGAGACCGATATTGTCTGCATCGTTAGTTTCTTACTCGACCAGTTTAAAATTCGAATTCTGTTCGCTTGTTTTTAACTAATGATGGTCCATTCGAACGTGACTGGTTCTGTGTGCCATTCCTATTGCAGCTGATAACATTCCTATTTTACGCCTAATTGAATTGATGCATGTTAATTGATCATAGTCCGTGTATGGTAACCAAAGAGATCGGTCGAAATATCTCTGAAGAGTAAATCTTATGTAATTCTACTTGCGTGTTCTATATTTATTCGGGGACATAACTTTTAAATTTATGTTTCAGCTGTCTTATCTGTCTCCATAGCATTCATGATTCACTCAGACTGGTTACGAAGTTGTACACCACTCTGTACTTGCGTTCGTGTCATACTGTCTACGGCTTAGTTTGATTCACGCCGAAAACGGGTCATGCTTGGGTTGAATGACTTTCTTAGTGGATAGTGCTTCCCTCAACATTCCCCTGACCGCTCACCAAACGCTAAGAAATACACGTGTCCGAAAGATGGATAGTGTAACAGGTATAAACTCATTCTGCCTTGAGTAGTATGAGGCGTTATGAAACAGAATGAGAAAATAAATCCAGTGGATATTGTTCAACTCGCAGAGGAACTCTGTATGCGACCCCCACAGCTGATACACCGGAGTTCATTAACTGCTACGGGTGTAAATGCAGTTTCTGCTATCCATCTTGTTCAGACTTTATCTCAGCGATTAAAAAAAATGTCGAAGATGCTGACTTACTGTGATCTGGAATAAACACACTTATAATTTTATTCACGAGTTTGGGTATTACGTTCTGTCTCTTTGTTCAGTAGTAATTTGCTGTCCGTGGCCGCGAACTTGATACGTTAACAAACCCTAGATAATCCTACTCTGAGAAAACATTGTGGTCCAACAGTATGTTTAGAAGGGAACCAACTAACAATATAGGCAATTAGCAATATAGATAGCATTCCAAACCGCAACAAGTGCTCTACCAGCCGAGTTGCGAGGTCACATTAGGGGCTCAGGTGTTTCATGTTTGGACTCAGTGGAACTTGTCAAATGACCCAGGGAATCGACTACCCCGACAGGATTTCTCAATATAATAAGACCGACAGTTGGCTATTGTGTCTTGAGCATGAATGAAAAAGGCCGGCCGATGAATTTATGTGAGTACAGAAATTACGATCAATTGTGAGTGCTATCCAACTAAAAGACCACCAACTTCCCAATTACTCATCAATATCTTGTGTCACTTACGAGGTACGAGCCTCACGTTCATCCGGATCTCTTCTCTCGCTTTTACTCAGGGTCATTTTTATCAGTAAATTGTGCGGCACATTGTCGAACTTTTCGGACCGATAGTTTGGTTTAATACATGCACTATTAGTGTTGTGGACACAGCGTGAATATAGTGCGATCGTTCATTCTCACCGCGTTAGTAAACCATTGTCTTCATCCTCTCTCCTGTCTTGTACTATATCGTATCTTATGGGTACTGTGTACTCCGTTTCAATTAAAACTATTTGCTCGAAACATTCGTTCAGTGCTGGTGGTCACCTACCCACCGCGAAGACGAACATATAAAGAGTCGCCATGTGTTATGAAGAAATCTACTAGCATAATTTTTACCTAGGACTTACTATTTCCATCAATTGTTACGATCTCCTAACAAACATTTCACGGCGGGCTTTCAAGCAACTAGCTGAAAGGTGATAACAACACATTTTTATCCCTTTCAGAATGTATTTTAGATTCACTACCTTGGGCAGCAATTATAATGAACTAGTATGACATCTTAAACGTTCTACTGTGTGACGTGTAACCTATCCAAACTTTTGCAACACCCCCAGATTGCCAGGTTACACCAAATAGATCTCGAATATACTAAGTGCTAGTCGCATTTGATACTCGTACGAGGAGTGTTCGAGTAAATATAGGTTATAGTTTTAAAACGAAGAGTCTCCGATTAGAACTAAGTTAATCGTGGAACATTATAAACATTCTAGCACACTATGGTAGTCCCACATGTGCTTGATGGTGTTCAAAACCGGTGCCAGAATTTCCATTCCATTTGGGGACATCGACTGTCTTTGTTTCACTGAAATTTTTTTTATAAAAAAAAACAATATGTTCATGGCAGTCTTTTTCTGTCTACTTGTAAAATTCAGAGACTCACGTCGTTATACCTCAAAGTATAGCATGACTCGTCCATCAGAAATGCTTGGTTTTTTTGTTCGGTGCATCACAAGCAACGTCTTATTACCCGTACAACTGGAAGATGCATTAGTGACGTCTAACAGAGATGTGTACATCCGGGGGGAACTCACACCTTAACCTATTAACACTCGACTGCTGTCCACGTGTTTGTATGGAGACCGATACTACTTGCGTAACGTATATGACTGGCGTTTTTCGTCTCATATAGCTTTCTGTCATGTCTGCTACACACTTTTCTTGGGAAACCACTTTTAGGAGAAGAATCACCAAACCTTCTATGGCGTTCAGACCTACACATCAGCCTTTGATTCATCTCTACACATCCTGACGGTCATTAAATCGGATAGTGACTTGAGTGCAATGTTGATTGGTTACTAATATTATGTGTTGTTGATTGTTACTTGAACCTGAGATACTCATTTACCGTTTGAAATTAACCCAAGTTTAGTTGCTAATATACTCAACCTATGGAATCAGAAGACCAAAAGACGTTATCAAATAATATGAAATTGATAATTGGTGAAAAACCTGGCATGATTTGAGGAGATACATAGTTGTGTATATGGTTTGTGGTATATTGCATTCCCAGAATCCCATTTGCTTGCCCGTAGGTAAAAAAAAAGCACTTTAGCATTCAGGTGCTAACTATTGAAGAGTTTATTTTTTCAACAGTTTCCTAAGTTGGGATAACCATAACCACTCGTATTCTGCAGCTACGCTAACGAATCTTTTTAAAGTCATACACATATGTAAATGTGTCGAACTGCCCAAACTGTTATCGATCCTGGAAGCGGACTGGATAGTAATTTGAAATCTCACGCCAAAGAATATCCACGTAGAATGACTGAACTGTGACAGACGAGTGGGAATTGAACAAATAGTATTGAAAGATGGCGTATAATGAAACATATCGTTCATTTCTGGCCATTGTTTGCAGGCATTTGGGATTGACCAATGCAACAGAGGCAATTGACGATTTCCTAACCACAGACCCAAAAAATCGGCAAATACTGAAAGATTTACTTGGCGAGACGGGGTCGACAGGAGTAGACATTTTTATGCACTCTTTTGGCGCTTTGTTCTACAAAATAACTGTGAGCGATCGGCACGTATTTCGCATCCCCGTTAGCTATGGGACCACTGTATTACGTAGGAATCACAGCCGTGTTCCATCGACGCAAGGGTCGCAAAAGTCTGGAACGGATGCTGGGACGTTCACCGTCTTGGGAGTGTCCGATCCAGGTTCACCCCACCGAGGATCTGCTCCGTTAGATCCGTTAGACCATCCAACCACACCGAAGACGTTGTCGTTTCGTGAATCTGTAGCCAGTTCACACGGAATGACTTTTACTACGGCCAGTGGAGAGACGGACCTGGGACATGGACTATACACGCAAAATCAATTTCTGGTAGGTTGTCAAGTTTCAAAGCGGGTCTCCGAGAATGGTAGTTACAGTTGGTGAGACATCGTGTGCTTTTGTTGTTCTCTACTTGTAGTCTTTCTCCACTTGTCCACCCCTTGTCCAATGGATGGTTTGTTGGCACTTGGATACTACTAAACTACTGTAATTAGATAATCTGCCCGGAACTTGACTGAATATTTCACCCCTGCATGGGCTTCCATACTTCAGTACAATGTGGAAGTCTACAGTGAATATTTAAACAATACACGCAACTCTAAATGATTTGGTAGCTTAACTATCGCTATCTGTGTTCAGTCACACCCATTGGACGGTACAGATGGATTCACAATGATCAAGTTAGGAAACGGATGTCCGCTATTCACTGTCAAATTTATTCGTTGGCTTGGTCTTTATGGACTGACAAACTTAGATGGCTGTTTCATATACTGATATTAACAACGATAGTAATATGTCAGTAGTTGACACCGATACCTGACTATTGAGCGAAGAAAAGAAGCTCTAGTAGCTAAGAGTGGATGGTGAGTAGTGGTTGACAAAACCTCTTTATCTAAATTCGAACATTTTACCCCGACCAAAAAAATCAAGTCTCAGACATAAGCAAGACTGAACCTCTCTACTTCGTTTATTGTTCATACTTAGACAGGCACTATTAAATTTTAGTTGATACACTCTCCCAGACCTCAGACAACTGGTTGGGTACTGAAAAAGTCAACTTCGGAGGTGAACAAGGCCATTCTTTTTGGACATACTGGGGATGTTTTTCGTTTACGTTACTCGACTGGCCACCTCACACCTTGTTCGGATGAACAGAGAGCTCAGTAAAGGGTGCATGACACAGCTAGCAATGGGCTGACCGTTTTAATACTTAATCTAATTTCCACGCCTTTTGGAGTTTGAATGAGTTGATTCCACTACTAAATATCCCCATCATTTCATGTACTGCTACCACCCTGTGTGCGAGACAGAAAACAAACAGGTACCTGTCAGTTTTAGTTTACGACTGACGTTGCTGTTATAAGCCTGATACAACACTTGTACTCTGAAGCTACAAGACCACTTCAGAAAGATTGGGTGGAACCGAAAATAATAATTAGCAACAAGTACATTCATTAAAAGTTGTCGAACCCTATAATCTTGTCTTCGGTATAATCTACGACGGTTACAGTTCTATCAGATAGAACAGCTAACGTTTGAAACAGGTGAGTTCATTATTTCTGTGTCGATTATCAAGGGTTACAGATTAGAACGCTGAGGTAGGCCAGGTGGAAATCTCCTCCAGAAGAGATGGAAGACAGCGTGCAGAAACAATATATTTTTCCCGCTGGTTCGAAACCAGCCGAAGCCAAGATTTTTCGCAAGTTGGTCTCACACAAATTAAAAACTCTGCCATACCACTTATAAGTAATACTATTCACTTGGCTTTATAGGCAGAAATTAGCGAAAAAAGAGTAACGGTTTTGTATGCGTAAGTCAATTCTAGTACCACAGTACTGCTGAAAATGAACGAATTTTACTTAAAGTGACCTGAGTTGAAAACGTGAATTACGGTTGGCCCCATTTTTTGCCCATAGTTATCCCATACTTTAAAGTAATGCAAAGCAGAAATTTCCATGTCAAGTTCATAAATATGATAAGGAACTTGTCAATTTATAATCGTTCAACGACAAAACCGCAGGCAATAACACGTGAATCGACCCCACATGGATTAATAAACGAATTGGCCAAGCAGGCTAGGACGGATAGTTTAAACGTCGAACAAAATCATTTCCCTGACTCTGATGTACACAGCCTTAAAATGAAGTGACCATGTAGTGTTGTCGAGGCTCAGCATGTACATGACTGTGTTCATTATCACCATCTCTCCATTCTTGTTCTCACTTTACACGGTATTCAAACTGAGTCATAAACTTACTTATGTAATCAAAAGTGTATTATTATACATTCCTCTTAATAGACCGTTTATCAGAACTGTCGTGTTGGTCACAGTTTCACAGTCTGTCTTTTGGCATATACAATTGTGATGGTATGTTGTTTTAGCAGATGAACAGAAAACAATACTAGAAGCTCTTCATTTCAAAGTAATAGGGTTGCTGGCTCAGATGATCCTTTGCCGGCACCATGTAAAGAAGGTGGGCATGCAGTAACGGATGCCTTGACGTAGTTGTTTCTACTCGCGGGGACGACAGAGAGCATTCCTCTCTGCACTCAATTATAGTTCCCATACTCAGGAAAGGTGTCCGAGGCTCCTGCAAACACCGTAAAGGAATTAGCCTGACCTCAGACATTACTAGGGTTATGGCATTCACGGTACTTCGTCGATTCACTGCAACTCGGAAGACAAACACCAAAGAAGAAGAGGCAGGATTTGGTCCTGGGCAGGGTTGTGTAGATCACATTTTTGCCCTTCGTCAATTTCTGTAGTAGCGTCATGTGTACCGCCTGCCAACTTTCGCCGTATTTCTCGACAGTAAAGATGCGTTCGACTCGGTAGATCGATCTACACTTTTAGAGTCACTTAAACGCAGGGGTGTACCGACTAAGTATGTGAGCATACTGACGACCCTTTTTCCCCACACTTCTGTTCGGGTTAGGGTTTACGGC
>LUCH01002935.1:53991-65768 GCA_013368495.1 Paragonimus heterotremus
ACAAACCCTGTATAGGAAGAGAGAAGAAAAGACAGGGAAAGGGAACGGGACCTAGTCACTAAAAATAGCTACATCTACATTCAAGCATACAACAGCAAGGCGCCCACACCTTGCAACGCTCAACTCCTGAGAGACAGTAAATCAAACATGCGAACAGTTGCCAATGAAAATCAAGGTCAGGCCCAAAACGAACGCAGCATAGGACTACAGCAAAGCGGTTAGATGATACTAATTGCCCAACAAGTCAACCGAGCAAGCCACGCTGCAAAAGTTATGCTTACACATGGGTATGCTAGAATGACACGGGGATAAGTGAAGCATATGAGTCAAGTGAAATTTCGTACAAACCGGACACAGAACCGCATATAGTTAGGAGGGTATTGAAGGGATCGTGTAATACCTAACGCGTTGGTCTGTGTGACAAGCTATTGAAGATTGGGACAAGCGTCAAAATACAGTGACGAATTCAGCAACAAAAGATGTCCACCCTGGAAACAGTGGGTAACAAAAATCAACAATATGATTGATTAGTTCGATATATTTCATCTCTGAATCACGATAGAAACTAAGCTGCCGTACACATTCGAATGAAAAGCTTCACTTAGCTTTACTCGTAATCCAAGTGGTAGGAAAAACACATGTTAACATCAACGTGTTTATTCTACGTCTGACTTGTACAATTTGCTCGCGGACCATGCGTTGCCCTTCACGGAACGCGTCTACCGATCATAAACGTTGTTTAATCAGAACGCGGCCGAAGCGGCTAACCAAGACAGTAGCAAAAAGTGTCATGCGTGTAAAGAGGTCGGAAATGGAGAATCGCTTCCAAGTGGATGTAGAATGATTGGCCAGGGTAGTTGGAGGGTTTGCACGCATTGGTTCTGGGCACATAGGCAGTGATTATGAAGTCTGATAACAATAACCCCAAATGTTGCTAACAATCGCACTCTGACAGCTCTGGAGCAGGCCTGACTTGCCTTGTAGATGACTCAGAGCGATTCGTCCGGATTTATTCGACGGTTAGTGTCATTTAGGTGGGAGCCGATCGCTTTGATTCACAATATAACGTTTACTAACCAGTTTACATCTCTTCCCGATGAGATTCAACAGAGACATAAACTTAATGTTACTCTGAACCAGAGCACTTACAACGTTTACCTCACTCAAGCTACCGACGGTTCAGGCAGCTGCCAGTGTGATGGTACTTGGAGAGACGGATAGTCGTAAGTAGTAGTAGGATCAAACTTGGATTGTCATTAGTGACTCATCACTCGAACTTTATTGGCGGTCACGTGATCATAGTTCAACAAAATCAAAATAAACAATACATTCATTAACCACAACTAGTCAAGTCAAGGAATCATTCTGGACAAGCGACTTCTATCTGATTAATAATACTATGTTTACAGTAGCAGATTTTCGCCGAAGTCCAGTCTTTTCCGCGCTCATGGGCTACAAGATAACCGATGCAAGTTAGCTAGGGGACGGATAAATCAATCGGGTACGGTGGTCCCCCAAAGAGACCATCCATTCCTGAAGGAGGGGAAGCTTCAGGAAATACATTTTCATAATTTTTAAAAGGTTCGCCACATTAGTTTGTAAAACGCACCTCTTCCCTGGAATGTCATGTAATTACTATTGCATTTTATATATTGATTCCACGAGAATAATACTATTTTCGGTAGGACATGCACGAAGTTTACCGGTTTGCTCCAATCCTTTCGACAGGCTAGTTTACAGTAGCCTGTTTATCTTTCTGTTCCCAAATACATTTACTATATTTTCTCACACTTGTCATGTAATATTTACCGGTTCTGATTATTTTCAACAACGCCACTTCTAATCCAGAATGGTTAGATGTCGTCTTTTTTCATGGTATTTACCACTTGTTAACACTAAACTGACGAACATGTTATATGGATGTTTCATGCACTGCTCACCTATTACAAGTTAAAGTTCATCATTCGGAAAACATAAATGTTTTCCCTTGGTGCTTTATCCGCAATTACTCCGTTCCGTTGTGATGTGGAGACAGAAATTTGGTCACCCTGTAACTTGATTGGAGAATCGAGAGAATAATAATTAGTAATGATCTGACATCATATTGAACACCAAAGTAGACAGTTCTTGTCGAATCCGACCTTAGCTGACCAATAAGGCAAAATGCTGTGTGTGGATTGATTAGTAAATTCGAAGAATATTACCTTATAGATTGTACATCACCCACAATTGATCACAACCCTCACATACCCATAGACTTCCCAATCGGCCCCTTTCGAAAAGAAGCACTAGACTCGAGTTTCGTTCTCATTAGTAATACTGCCTTAGCCAAGCAAAAGAAACGTTTAAATATTTCCGGCTTTTTCCAAAAGAACTGCCATAATGTAGAATCTGTCGACTAATATGTGACAATATCGAGAGAACTGGCCAGATCTTGCCATTTTTGTCGGTTTGGATGGTTCTTAACGTTCAGGACGCTGTGATGACGAAGAGACTGCCGAAGGTAAGGCAGTTAACACGTGTTCAATATAAAGACATGAATACGGTTCGCAATGGCAGTCATGAACAACAAAAAAAATAAATGTCCGGTGTTTTGAAAAACCTGCATGAAATATCGAAAGAAGAATCACTTTACCAAGCAATGCAAGTCACCCCTAAACAGGATGCTTAGTGAGAGGCCAGAGGTGTTCGAGATGCTTCTGCTTCAAAATGAGGTTTACAACGTGCTCTTTATTGAATGCAAACAACAGTTACGTCAGTTAGATTCTGGCGCATCTGTCGGTGTTATGCCAGCAAATTGTATTTAAAGATCAACCATAGAGCCCTCCGATACTCAAATACGAACGTGAAATGAGGCTGAAAAACATGTGTTAGGGGAAACAAATGTGCCGATTAATAATCCAAAGACAGGAAAATCTGATGACTTTTTTGGTTTTAGGAATAGACTCGACATCAATCCCCGGTTTGGGTACTATTCACACAACACATTTTGTGACGGTTTTTTTTACTGTGTTAGCGAATTCTCAGCTGCTCGACCAGTACTGCTCTATGTTGGATTCCGCTTCGGGTCGTATGCGAAGTGTTGTAATCAAGGATCGCTTATCGATTGCGTTACCCTCGAGGGAAGTTCTGTTTACCATTCGTGAAAGTTTAAGAACGAGTCGAATCGTCTACTCAGACTGAAAGTAATAGCGCCAGTAAATGGGTCTACCGATTGGGTCAGTCAGGTTGCAACAACGTTTAAAAAGCCCGGTAATATTCGCGTATGCGCTGACTTCAGGCAGCCGAACTTTGTAATCTTCAGGGCACAATACAAGCTGTCAACTTTAGACGATATTTTACCCGAATTAAACCAAGTCCACTTTCCTGCGAAATTTGATTCGCCTTTCGCGTTCAGCAAGATGGCGTTAGATGAGGAATCTAGTTACCTAACTGCGGTCGGCGCTCCTTCTGGGCGCTTCCGATGACTTCGCCTACCTTTTGAATTAAAGGCATCACGCAAATTTTTAAGGAGCATCTAATTCGGGTGCTTAGAAAACCCGATTGATCAACTTTTATCGCACATGATGCGTTGATATATGAAAGAACATGTATGGAGCGCTACCAGAACCTGAAAACGTTTCTGCAGTAGGATGTGCCTCGCGAAATAGCGTTGTCATGAGACGAAATGGTTTCTCGGTCGACAAAAGTAACGTTTCATAACCGTCTAATCACACTTCAGGGACTCAAAGCCGACCCAGTTAAATTGAAGATGATCAAGAATATACCGTTCCCAAGGGTGCAAAAGCAGTTTCGCGTCTAAATGACAATCAACTACCTGAGTCAATTCCTCCCAAAGTTGACCGACACAATGCGTCCAGTTCGAAAACCTACATACAAAAGAGTTACACAGATGTAGGGTGATGCTCAGCAAACAGTAATTGCCGAAGTAAAAAGATTATTTTCGTGAGCCCTGTTATTGACCTATTGTAGTCCTGAGCTTCCTCTGGCAATTCAACATGACAGCGGTCAGTTTGGCCTTGAGGCTGTGTTACTACAACAAGCAAGACCGATTGATTACGGAAGGTAAAGCCTTTCGAACCAAGAGCACAACTGTGCGCAACTCGAAAAGGAAATGTTGGCAGCGGTTTTTGCTCTGGAACGTTTTAACACCTACATCTTCAGAAAGAAGATAGTGGTGCACACAGACTACAAACCTCTGATAGCAATAGTAAGGAAGCTGTTGAGTTGTGACTCCTGACGTCTACAACGGATGATGGTCAGGCTATGAAATTACGGGTATGAGTTAGTCTACCAGCACGGAGACCAACTGCACATCGCTGAAACCCTTCCTTTTGGCTCAGTACCCGGTGCTACGACGGATGGCTCGGAGTTCGAAACCATAACTTCAATGGACCACAAGATGGGACTGATGGACAGGGAGGTGAAGCTGTTGGATGCAACGGAAAAAGACCATGTGCCCAAAAAGTTGGCCCGTATGACTGAAAAATGGCCGGCCGCACGATAAAAAGTGGATCCGAAGAACTGGTGATATATTTCCAAGGGTGAATTACGTCCAAACCGGGAGTCAAAACTCACGAACAAGCTCAGTTGCATGATCTTTGAGAGATACCATTAGTAGGGGAATAATGTGCGGAAAGTTTGAACAAATCATAGGTGGTGGTTAGTTAGCTTCCTCAACAAATACCGCTTAGTAAATAATGAAGTATACCAAACTGTCACACCTAACGCCATTGGTTAAAGACTTCATTGTCACATGATAGACGGTAAGCACGAAACTGAAGCAATAAGTTTTTTCTTAACTCATACAGATTGTGACTACTAGGTAACTTTCGCATCAAGTTCATGAAAATTATCTCTATTTTTTTATTCAAACACACTCACTTAACTGTTCTACTGTCGCTGAAGATAGTGTGAAAAATCTATTAAAAAAGTCATCTATTCGGAGGCATAGAGCGTGTCTTTGATTTTGCTTGACAAAAAGATGAATTACGTAGTCAGTATTAACTTGGACCTAAATGGTCCATTTCTCCCCTCCTCGTATTTCAATACCGAGTTGGCCCACATTTAGTAAACAGTGGTATAAACGAATGAACGTTACGTATGAAGCTAAATGAGAAATGATTACTTGGTGAATACCTGACATTCATCATTGAGCACCTGGGCGATCTGGACTGACAGTCAAACAACAACTAATTTCTTCATTCAGGTTGAGTGAGCGAATGCGTAAACTGTTGGATTGACCATGATATGGGCTTAAGCTTATGGGTTTGTATCATAGAAACATCAAAGGGTTACGCGTTCCTGGAACGGAGTTTAAAATTAGTTAGGACAGTGGCAATCTGTACATGCATGGGCAATGCAGCGCGATTTACAAAAAACCTTTATATAGCAGACAGAGCAATGTGGGAGAAGCTGAGACTTATTACAATTGGTGGATAGTTCATATTTTTGACAGATACCTGTCAGAAAATATTGGTGAAACAAAGCGGATAAATGGTTAACACATTTTCATATTTAGTCAACTACTCCCGGCATCCACCCTTATCCTGAACAGCCATAGTACTGGGATGCGACTGACTGGAGTTGGTGTGTCCTCAGTCCTACTGTCTTAACACAATAGCCAGCTGGTCCCTGCGTCATCCACACGAAGGTGGTTTGTGTCACCCGAGTCACGCCCAGATCACCCAACGTCATAGTGGACTTGTACTGGTTTACCGCCTACCTTGGAAACTGCTTGCCCAAGCTTAGAGACCGCGATCGATCAGTTACACTGGGTGTTTCAGCCGTGATTTCAGTTGTCACACAGCGGTCAGACTGTTACTGTTCTACCGTCCGAATGAAGGCTCGCCAGACCTACCCAGCCGTTCGGATTACAACAACCGAAACCCATACCAATCTGTGCTGACCATTCATGTACCTACAGACAGATGGTAGATTTGTCAGAGGTCTCGTCCATGTGTGACCTACTTCGAACGAACACACTCATGCGCTCAGTGCTCACTGCGTACGTCACTCGGCGCCCTCGTCAACTTGGCAACTGGGTACAAGCGAGTCATCTCAGCTTATTCCCTGCACCCGGTGGATCAGTGTCCCCTCACTTCGTGAGAGCCAACCGGCTCCTGTGTCTGTCAGTCCACCCCTGTTCATATTAGCCATGCTACCCCGTTTGTCGCTGAAACCTAGAGAACCCCTCAGGATAACTTAAACTGATATCGTGGCACGTGAAGAAGGTACCGAGTTATCCTGAACTGGAAAAGGTGTGGGGTTTTATGTGGTTATCTTTCCGTACCTTATATGTACATGCCCACCCTTGTCAAGTGTTGTTCCAGGACCGATGGGATGCCCCTGCCTGTATTTACTCTTCTTGGCAAACTGTGAAACGTAAGCTACACCAAATGCTGTGCCAACTCACATAAAATAAATGAGGAGTTAGTAAAACGAAACGGAAACTCCCCGTAGTTTTAATCGTAGAACGATTAAATAGGCATTTCACCATCAAGGCATATGAAGCGGGATGGCTCGAGCACATATCGTTTATCATCTCACACATCAGTGTAGCCCAGCTTAACTTAATCTCTCCGAGAAACTTGTTCAACCGTCCTACACGGAATTTGGCGAGGTCCCTATTCTACTAATCGTGTCTCCGAAAGCCACAGCGAATGTGTGACCGAACAATACACTTTTGGTGACGCGACGATGGACAGAGAGCCAGTCACTAAGTGTATTAGTCCCATCCAACAAGTTTCGCGTCTTATATATTCCTAACCATCGCCTACTACGTCATGTTTTTCCTAGCTTGGGAATGACAGTCCGGCTGACCGTGAGCACAAGAAACTTTATGGATATGCTTGCTTAATTTGAGTTTTCCTGTCTTCTAATATGAAACTTAAACGAAGGCGTTCACTGGTAAACACCAGAGCTGTCGGGCATGGCAAAACGGTATTCAGCAGCACTCGTGTTTTAAGTCACTGTGCTACTCAGAGTAGTTTTGCTTCGTTCACTAATTGTTTCTGTTTCTGCCATTTTACTCCACTTTTCACGCCTTTTCCTAACTCATTTTTTGTGGCATTGTTGCCAGCTCCGTATAAATACTGAAATTTTAACTCAAGCCCAATTTCATAATGGTATTTTAAATTAGTACAAAACTCGACTATCTTCAGACACCTGAGCACTCACCTAGAGCGCTTCGGCATTTTCCATCAACAGATGATCAGCTTGCAGACTCCTTCTGAATGTCTGATGGTTTGCTGATGAATAGTCATATTCTGCCGATCAAATTATTACTACGGTACTGAAACCGTTGAAGTCAATGGCTTCACTTGTCAACGATGACATCTGTCGTAAGATCATCAAAGACATCGGGGTTGTAACGACTTACTTAGTGTTATGCAACTTCAATCAAACTTAGTGCTACCTCAGTTTTAACGCCACTTTTGATTCACTGATTTACGGTGTATTATAGACGATTACCTCAAACCTCGACACTAGCACCACTTCATTACGAACGACCCTCTCATGATGTTCAGGTCAGTTAAACGCGTGTTAACCAACCTCCGTAACAGCTCCACCCCGCAGAGTGTGGGCAATGCATGAACGCACTAAACAGGGGTGCCTTCTGTTGTGCGGCCACACACACGCCGATTACATAATTTCTCACCTCACCAACGTCACCCATGCATATCACGAACGGGTCGGCTGGTTGACTGTTTACGTTGCCCCAACGCATTTGTGCCTCAATACTGTGTCGCGGAGTAGCTATGACCAAACAAGAGCGTGATAGCTTAACGGACCACATACCATGAGAGATTTCCATATCTACATCTATTCCAGTTTAAAATGTCTGGATGTCAAGTTAGGATTTCCCAAGGGGGTGAGCTGATTTTCAACGACGAACGATGTCTCACGGCTAATATGCACATGGATAAACTGAAACACATAGGAAATGGTTGACTCTTGTAGCGTGCGAGGACGCGGTCCAGCCAGATACAAAGAGTAAACCAAGTTAGCTTGCCTAGACCTAACTAGCTAGGACGTCAAATTGACATCGAGACATCTTAAACTGGAAAAGGTTTGGTTGTAAAGAGCTTAAGTAGTTGGTATTTCTTGCTATAGTGGCTGGTGGAAGTGAATAATGGTGCGGCGAGTAGGAGCTAACACGCAAAAGTACAACATAACTAGAAAAAAAGTTACTTTATTCACCTAGATAGTGCAGTAAATAATGTGGCAGCTTTTGAAGACATCTGCAAGCTGCTATCGTGAGCTCTATCAATGACAAAACCATATGGAAGTGATTTACATGAATCTAATTTAGAAAACACGCAGCAGAACTGCACATGAGGCGCAAAACATGGGGTGCAAAGGTTCAAAGATAGACACCCTAATTGTTAGGATAGTCTGGTAGTGAAGGAACTAAAATTAGTGTTATAGGTGCAGGAGAATGGATGTCATGCATAGTAAAGTTTGTCTGTGCATATGCTTTCTAGTATCCCCTCAAATGAAATGACCGAATGATCGAAAGGGGTTGAAAACTCAGTAATCAGCGACTGACTGTGTTGTAACCACGTAGGAGAGTTTTAACCCTCCACACAATCTCTAAGGGACACCGTTTAAAATGTTTAGTTCAGCTAAATTTTGAGTACGTCATCGATAGCATCATTTACCCGTAACCATGAATTGAGACTGTCACTGTTGTTTCACTGTATTCGCTAACAGGTCATTTAACTTGATTTCAGTTGCATATGCCTTTCTGTGACTAGCTTTCTTCATTCTTGACCCTATTGTCCAACCCTCAGTTGGTTGCACGCACCTATCCACGTGATTGTCTTTTCGCCCTACCATTAACCATCGCCAATAACAACGAAGCGTTCACTGAAGACAGAGCTTACGTCTATGCCATCCGTTGCAACATTGGGCCAAACTTGCCGCGAATTAAGTACAACAGTGACCCAATGCAACTGTTTCCAACTAACGTGAGCATTGGCTATCTGCAAGGAAGCATGCTCGATTGTGCGCATCGATTATTCTCCACGGTAAGGGAAGATGTTATTACTGAACTAGCTGGAGATGTAACATACCTCGTTAGTTATCTTGGTGTATTTACACAGTTTTCACCTGTACTGGCTTTCTATGATGTTATCGATCATTCTGATTGGCTTAGAAAATGCATTTATACTCTTGTACAGTTTTGGTAACTATACAATCTAACTGCGAATGTTAACTCTCCATATCCTGTTAACCGATGAGAGAAAAATAAAAGTGACTGTTATAAACAACTAATACTGTGAATCAAGAAACAGTTTGACAGTGAAACTTAGAGACTCGCATACAATGGAATCTCTCTTATCAGTCTTAATCAATGATTCGTCAACAGAGATCGATAGCGTTACATTAAGGAATTAGGGAAGTCCATAGACGGGATCGTGCAGGGATGATATACTAGGTTCGTCGATGTCCTTCAGCTTGCCGCTGTTTGTAATATGGACGTGGGTAAATGTATATGAAAATCACACAAGTGACTGTATACTGGTGTGTGGAAGTAGTTCTGCTCTAAGGACAAATGATCATAACATAAGCTAAGGGGGTGGCCTAGAACATTGAGTTGAATTTGCTTAACTGGGCAATCAATGGACTTCGTGAACCGTCAGTTAGGACGCTATAATATCAAACGCATTGTGTATCTCAAAAACGGTGTCAGATCTTGAAGACAGTGAGATCCTCCGTAACCAGTTTTATTGGATATCTCAATAGCGGAAGCTCCGCTTCTGGTATCTAACCAATTTCTTACAACCTCTGTATATAGTTAACTGCAGTCTTCATAATCGGACAAATCTTTTTAGCAAATCTATTTTATGATTAAACATGAGACGTGATTTTCGCCCGCATTAAAGTTCATCCGTTCCGTATATCACTGGCCGAACCGTAATCTGGGCTTCGGTCTACGTGGTTTTTGGGCGTGCGTGGTGTCTTTTATGTCATCGGTCTTAAAATAGACACTGTCAAGTCACATCTAAACGCATAGTCATGTTTAGGCATGGAATCAGTGACGCGATGGCCAACAAAGTAGGCTTAAAAAATATGGGATCCAATTCTCGGTAGTGGCAAAAACATGCTGTAGAGATGGACTTTGACAAGAATAAATACACAGGCATAATGAGTCATCTCAGAAAGGTTGTTTGAGGGATCTATACAAAGGAGAATGTTGTAATCAAATGAGAGTGGTGTTTAAGGTGTCATCCAAATATTTTAACGCTCATAATTATTTGTCACTAGCCATGTGACGGGCAATCCATTATACTACAAGCCGGCAGTCATATCAAAACCGTATGCCTTGTTTCACAGCTCCCATGTTCATTTTTATGTTAGGTTCTGGCAATATCTATGCGAACGTTGTTTCATGATGGATACAGTTCTATGGATTAAATGAGTACGGGGAAGGTTTATACGTGCGTGCCTGTTCATCCAGTCTAATATCTGATAAAGTACCTTCTCCAAATAAGAAGTACCTCCCAGGCGACTCAAAACTACTTCTCCAGTGATAGCGTTTCTTTGAAGTTAGGGCGCTTCAATTCGCTAATACCAGATGGATGTAGGCACGATGCAACTTTGCTTTGTAGTAAAGAACTCGGACTCTGTAAGAATTACGAAAATAGATATAGGATTCATAATAGCGCCTCAGCAAGGTTGTCATTCGTGTTTCGTGTACCAAAGACCTTTTGAAAGGAACTTCTGTATGAAATGACCCTCAATTATAGCTTACTATGACGTGTTCGCAACCACCATACTTTAATAAAGGATCACCCATCAAAGTTGCCTGTGTGGAATTCCTTAAATCAAAAGGCATACAAGTGAATTTAAAAAAGACCAGATGGTGTAGTGATATCAGTCTTTTTAACGTCAGATGGCTCGACAGGAATATGGTAGCAGGCACGGATGAGGTCAATATTGGAAAATATTATTTTACCTCAAAGAGTTGTTGCAAAGTCATGATTGTGTGGTAGAGAATACCTATCTAGTAGTGCACGTTTGTTAAGCGCACGGCAGTTTCCACATGATCTCCAGTCATTGCTTGTCTTGGGCACCATATGTAGTCGTGATGGCAACTCTCTTTTAGAAGGCTGGATAACACATAACTTGAGCATATGTTGGAATTCATCGCATGATAGTTTCAGCTTCTCCGGACGAAGACGTCGCAGACTGGCGAATGCTGGCTGCCCTTCAGTAACGATATGGTGAGTGATACTGTGTTTAATGGTTACATCACGAAAATTTGGTTAATCAGAATGAGAAATTGCTTAAGGAGTTTGACACTTCTCCTGGTCATTCTGTGGTAGCAGAATTGGGATGATTACTGAAACAAATTCGTGAAATCCCTTAACCAACTGATTGATGATTGCCTCAACTAAACATTGGTTTCTAAGATCCAGCAACAAGTTGAAATGTAACAGAAAATCAGCACTGACGACGGCTTTTGAGACGTCAGCTGCGATGAAAACTCACTGGAACGGACGACGAAGACCAAGGTTTAGTGTCAATCACCTTTGTCCATGACTGTTAATCGTCGTGTTATTAGCCGCCGTTAGAACAAAGTTCTTGTCAACACGCGTTTTATCCTTCGGACTGGATGGAATCACGCTGATTTCCGCACCTGAGTCCACTAGAAATATGTGGTTGGAAGCTGAGTCTCTGACGAATAAACGACTAGAGGAACCAGTGCCAGGTGCAGTGGTCGTCATCAATAGCTGACTTCGGAGTTTCCCACCAAATTTCTGTGATTT
>LUCH01002936.1:0-62998 GCA_013368495.1 Paragonimus heterotremus
ATTTGAATAAGAACGAGACGGGTTGCTGTTTGTCATAAACTGATTGGTACAGTACAGCTGCAATAGTCAAATTTGACGCCTCAGTAGTGATACTGATAGGAGCGGAGACATTCAAGTGATGAATGGATGTTGCCTGTGTAAACATCTGTTTTACTGAGTTAAACGAATTGACTGACGTTTAAGACAATTCCATGAGTTTATTCCGTTTGGAACTCAACAAATCAGTAAGTGGCTTCAATGTGTCAGTGGGGTTAGGTAGAAAACGGCGGTAGTAGTTAACCATACCAATAAAACGACTAAGTTGACGTACCAAAGTGGGTAAAGCAAAATCCTTGATGGCAGCCACATTGACGGCAAGCGGATGTTTTCCAGTTGAGTTTATATGGTGTCCAAGGATGCCCAGTGATAACACTCCTAGCTGACACTTGAAAGGATTGATAACAATACTAAAATCGCTCAAGCGTTGAAAAACTCGGAACAAATGTATGTGGTGTTCCTTGGGGCTGGGGCTAGCGATCAGAATATCATCGATGTATGGATGAGCGAGGTCAAAACTACGTAGCATTTCGTCCATTAGACGTTGGAAGGTTTGCGTCGCATTCCTTGACCCAAATGACATCCGTAAAAATACAAACAATCCAAATGGCTTGGGGATTGCGGTTTTTTGAATGTCTTCTTCTGTTAAGGGAGTCTGATGTTAAGCCCGTATCAGGTCTTGCCGTGTAGATCAGATGTGATATCATGAATGTGTGGGACAGGATAAGGATCTGTAACAGTGACTTGATTGATAATTCTGTAGTCTCCACATGGACGCCAGTCATTAGAATACTTTTCAGAAACCATGTGGAGTGGGGAAGACCACGGACTTTTCGAGGGTCGAATGACCCCAAGTTGGAGCATGTGATCGAATTCCTTGCGGGCGACAGCAAGTTTATTAGGAGCTAAACGTCTGGGCCTGGCAGCTACTGGTGGGCCACGAGTCAATATATGGTGAACAATTCCGT
Source organism: Paragonimus heterotremus (assembly GCA_013368495.1). Classification (NCBI taxonomy): domain Eukaryota; kingdom Metazoa; phylum Platyhelminthes; class Trematoda; order Plagiorchiida; family Troglotrematidae; genus Paragonimus; species Paragonimus heterotremus. The sequence goes on from LUCH01002936.1 coordinate 1,005, forward strand.
GCTTAATGGACGACTGCTGGATATTAGGATTAAGTATTCCAGGAAATTGGGCAATCAGTGAGGCATATTCCGGGTGAGCTTCAATAAGTGTAGCTGACAGACGAAGATAATCAACGTTTGCCGATTGACCTGTGACAGTCAGGTTGGTGGTTGGATCGAGCAATCGGTGGTGCTTCATGTCTACCAAGATATCAAAATTGTTGAGGAAATCTGCTATCAAAACTGCAAATCGTATATCCGTAATAAGAAATATCCATCTCCAGGTGCGTCTCAAGCCGAGGGACATTGTTACGGAACGTTCGCCGTGGGTCTGAATGGAAGAACCGTTGGCAGCTTTGAGTATTGGACTACGGTAGAATGAGATTCGATTTTGTGATGTGGCGGGAAGAACACTGACTTCAGGTCCTGCATCAATAAAGAATTTGTGCCCACTTTCTTTTCCAAGTATAAAAAACAGGCGACTTGAAGTTTGCAAACCAGTCGAGTCTGTCACAGAACTCAACTGGCGCTGCCGTTTCCCGGGTGGTTGGGAATCGGAGAGAAAGCACACGGATTGGTGCAGCGTCTTGCACTAGCGTCAAATTTACGATGATAAAAACATATTCCATCTGTCGTGTCAGTTTTAGATGGAGATTGGTTCAACGATTGATTGCGTGAACGAAGGTGGGCAATCGGTTGTGAATGTGACTGGGACAATTGCGTTATCAACTGACTCAGTTGAAGCTAAATCTGTTGAGTAGTCTGTTACTGCCCATGGATCAGGGACATAAACGGTGTTGCGTCAGTGGGAGCGGATGACAAGTGCGTAAATCCAATGGCGTAAGTTGCCATGGCATCCGTGACCTTATCCGCCGATGAAGCTAGGGTGTCCAAACTCTGATCGGGAACGAGCGAGAGTGCTACTTGCACGGGACTTGGTAAACGTTGAAGAAACAATTGTTTCAGTAAACATTCATCTGTGGGTTTGTCACCCAGCAAAGGCCGCATGTGACGAGGCAGTTGAGAGGGACGACGATCACCGAGTTGCAAATCGTTGAGCAACTGCTGCAATCGTTTATGTTCGGACACAGATACCCGATTTAGGAGCTCCCGTTTGAGAACGGCATATGGGGTAACTGTGTCGGGATTGACAATAATGTCCCGAACTTCGTGCATAGTTTCTGGTTGAGGTTTAGCAACCGCACAATCAAACATAGTGGCCTGTTTAGTTATACGATGTTTGCGAAAAATAGATTCAACTTGCGGAAACCGCAGTGCTGGGTCCGACTGCCAGAAAATGGGAAGTTTGACTGACAGTGGTGACACCAATAGGTCCCCAAACGTTGCTGTCATCAATGAGATTCTGATCCACGTTTAGCGATGAACTAATAACGAATGATGACAAACAATGGGCGCTGGAGAATGGTTAAGCGAATAGATCCCAAAGTGAATTTGCGGTGCAAATGTGAGATGGAGAATTGATCCAAAAACGGGTGTGGCACCAATTTGTAGTGGAACTCTTGGCCGTGCAGCTTGAGTGCCCACTAACAAATAACGATATCTCAAATGATAGTCAGTGAGAAGGTAAAGTCAAATGGTTCGGATCTTTATTGTTGGGATCGATGTACAAGCTTAACGCAGTAGCACTCGTCTGGACCGTGTATTATCCTGTTCAGTTGTGCTGTTCTCTATTCCGATCCAGGTCTGACGTGCCATGCATGCCTGTGTATAGATCGCATTGGATCACATCCCGTTGACGCGTTCCAATTGACTGGGCGTGCGGATGGTGACTGTGCGCGTGCGTGTGTTCGGGTGTGGGAGATAGCTTTCGGGCGGGTGAATGTGTGGACGCGCATGTACAGGTTGGGACAGTGAACGTCACTTAGAATAGACGGCTTGTCATGTGGTGGGCGACGTGAGAGGGCGAGACGGCGGCTACATAACCCATTAAACAAAGATAAGCGCTCAAGGTGGAGTATGGAAGGTGCAGACTCCAATGCACGCCAGAAATCATTGCGGTTGGCGCACGCCCAAACTGGAACATCCTACCCATTCATACGCTCATTTACAGCGATCATGAACGCGACCAGACGGTATTGCGGTTTGGGCCACCGCTCAAAGCGATACACGTTAAAAATATCCGGAGAATAAAAATTACCAAGGAGGACAAAAGTGGACTTAAACGAGGTTGAAAAGAAATATTGCAGTTTGAGGTACGCCGATGACTTCCATCTCGGACAGGGCTTCTAACCAACGATTTGCTTGATCACTGCTCAAGTGAATCGATTGAGATGTATAAAATTCTATTCCATAGGACACACCTGAGAAACAACCAGTGATACAAGTTCCTGACCACCCTCTAGATCCACTTTCACAAGCGATTAACTGTACATACTTATCAAAACTAACCTTCAGCGTTCGATGTAAACATCAACGCAAGCAAGCAACTGTTTAGAAACTCCTTTAACTTATCGCTGTTCACTCCGTCCTATTTATTAACTATCGAAAGTAAAATGTTCATCGATCAACACAGAGACAGGAATACATACGCAAAGGACATTCCTACTCCTAGATACACTTATAAAACCATAGTACTTTTGCAACGTCGTGGAAACCGAACCTAATTGTGAGCAGTCTAAAGGTCTTTATCACCAGGTTTATTGGAAGTTTATTCTAGAAGGACAATATGGAGATTTTCCAAAACGATGACCTCGGTCAGTTAGCACACCACTCTTCCCTTAAAGAAGCAGCACGCTCTCGAAAGGCGGTGATAGATCAAACAGCAAACTCAGCAAGAAATAAACAACTCGTCCCAACTGTCGAGTCACCCCTAACGGAACATGTCGCGCCAAGCAGCTAGACCGCAGGCTTCACTGACTTAGCGTTTGCAAACTAACACGCGCCCAAATCAGTTGTATTGCTTTGGTCTGTCAGCTGCTTCATACATACAGAAGTGTTGTCTCACACGATATGACAGAAGCTAGTCAGTCCATGTCTGAACACTACAAAAGATCTGTCAGTTTGTCTCGCGTAACAAATCAGAAAGAGCTACGAACGTGACTGTAGTCAAACATGCATTAGGACGGTTTGCAAGGAAATAACTGAAACACATTTAATTGGATCAGTGCCTCAATGAGTATGCGTAACTTGCAACATTACCGTGCATCATGATTCGCTTTTAAACTGTACACAGGTAGTCGAGAAACTCCTTCGATTCTTAGTGTTCAAAAACTTTAAAAAGTTCGAAATTTGACTCTCATGAATCATTTGTCCAACTGTGAAGTGGCTCCCAACAATTTCAATTACATTTTTACGACTTCGAACCCAAGTATTAAAACTGTCCAGAATCTTACTCCTCGAGTCCGGTAAATTCGAAGTGGACGGGTTTTCCGTATGAATTCCCTATCGCTTTGGAAAACGACGTAAAGTCAGACGGAAGGGCGCGCTTGACCAAAATGAGTTCAGTACTGGTTAGTAAATGTGTCGTAAATTCTGAAGTGCATGCGGGTTCATTGAAGAGCTACATCCAGTAAGGCATGTTTGTTTTGGATTGATGCATAAGACTACGGAAGACTTCAGTACAAGCAGACACTGCAGTTGGACTTTCTTCTAGGTTCGCCATGGCGAAGGTTCTTTACCAAGAGAAAAATATTTTTATCGCGACCTTTTCAGTCGGGTTTTGCAACGTTTTAACTTTTACTGTTCTAAGCTCCGTAACTTGGTCAAACCTGTCCATCCAGATTCCATCGTCCGTCAAGAATCGAAAGAATGTACTGGACTTACTCTCATCAACGCCCAAGAAGAATTTTCTGGCAAAATCCACGTGTTATTGTTATTTACCATCAAACAAACCACGACAGACTCATTCTACAAATTTCTCACTGGGCCCAAGGAAGGCGTGTACAAATATCTCAAAAGTAGTGCTATCCATGTTGCCAGACCTAGCAGTAGATGAATATTGGGTCGTTTACAAGCGCTGCCTCGGCGACACCAGTGAAAATCTTGAGGTGTCCCTTGGAGTAATCATCCGGAACGTTGGAACCTTGATATTAAAATTTCGAAAACCGCCGAAACACAATCGCTCAATAAACAACTAGTCGCCCACACTATTTTTGTCTTTCTTTGGAACACTCAGAACCGCGACTAAAGTCGCACAAAATATCTATCACGCGTCAATTGTCTAGATGACATGTTGACTGCTAACTGAAGGAGGAACTCTCCTCGATTCCATTCGAAAACAGTGAAACGGTTCTGTTTCATCGTGGATAAGTTAGTTTGCACACACGAAGTAAGTTGCATGACATTTCTAACTCCTCATTCATAGATCGGTGAGAGCCAGACCTGGATCCGCAAAAGCAACGAACGTTTCAAACTATCATTATCATAATAAAATTGAGATTTACAGTTGTGAGTCATCACTCTACCCTGAAGAATTCCGGAAAATTGCGCACCACTTTAGTTAGGTTATTTAACGTTGGTGTATACTTGGGGAACTGGATGGCGACACGCCTTAGAAAGAACCTTGTGGTTTCTCGTTGAAAGAGGAAGCACTAAGATTACGGAAATCGATACATGTGGGACACAACGGATAAAATGTAAATTTTTGTGTTTCAGTACCTTTCGTATCAAATGGCAAACGACCAGGTTACGTAGTACAATGTGAACATTAGAGTGGTACATCTGCGTTAGTTAATGCTGGAAGAATCGCAGCCTTTGTTCCCATTGCTCCACATTCCATGCACCGGTTATTTCTTTGAATGTATGTGAAACGTTTACACCTCTCATACAAGTATTCTGTATCGCCTCGTCAGCATCAAATAATCAGGCGCCCCAAATACGGAAGAGATAGCATAATTCTCGCATGTAGAAGAGAACACTAAGTGGTACTTAATAATTGTTAGATGCACGACCGTCCAGGGTTCAGAACAAATAACTTTTGTACACACTAGACAAGTGGTTCGCTTTTGTCAAAGCCAATTAGCGGTGCACACCATTTTAACCGCTGAGGCTTGAACTCCATTACGTTTACAGGCAAAGATCGTGTCGACCACAACACCATTGACTTCATATTGTGCACGACTAAATTATCATATCCAGACGTTCAGCTACATCCACCTGTAAATAATCCTCAAGTAACCCGACCGCTTCGAGTATAGATATACTGGCCATGCGGTTATCACCAAGATCATGATAAATCGGTCAGTTTAAAGCCACATAACCTACTAGGTTTGTGGAGGAATATTTTGAGCACTCATGGGTGGCCTAAGAGATATTTGAAACAAGTTGGTTATCATTAACCTTTGATCACAGCTTTTGCACTCAGACCTTTACGTATATAAAACATACCAACTTTCCGGAAAAAGTCAATAACTCCCCTAAGGGTTTACGAGAACCAGCGGTCCAACATTCGCAGTGTTACCGATATGGAATCATGAACAACAGAAACATCTGCGTGTGGATGAAGAACTACAAATCTTTCCTATTCCTATTCTGTTCAGTGTGGAATGCACCATTAGCTACACTGTTGTTAATCTACACAAAAGCTGCAGTTTACCTATATGCTCCTAGATGTTCATTTGATAAATCTAAAATTTGGGTTGTAAACTTGGATGAAAGAGTGCTATGCAGTTACACACCAAACCGATTGTTATGTGATCGAATCTTATAAATAAGCAAACTGCTGAAATCTCGTGCACATTTTGGGTGGATGAGACAAACGTACTATAAACACAAGGACGGGAAACGACTGTACAGTAAGCAAGGAGTATATTGCCAGAATCCCGGGGATGAAAATACCAAAGCCTAATTGTGTAAAGGTGACCATGCAGCGGGGCACTGGTTATAGTAGCATACCAACGGATCTCTTTTAAAACAACTCGGAAAGCATCCCGTCATTACACGAACCGGACTCGTGCCCACTACGACTTCCAGTAACCCCGCAGACCGATAGTTGATGCATTGCGATGGCGATCAATACATTGAGGGAAGTCGGGTACTGGGATTGAGTACGTTCGCTGGGAATATCTTGTGGATTTCACATTTTCAATTTTTAGCCACCTAATGTTGAGAGTCGGTATCCTTTCATACAAAAATTTCTGAAAATTCAATGATATGAAAGTTTTATCAAGTTTAAGTAAAACAGTACAAATAATGTTGTTTAAAAATATATAAAACATGACAAATTGTACTTTGTCTCGCAAAATAGTGTTCGCAGTGACACGTACCTTCAGGTACATGCACAGAGGTTCGCACGCTTAGCAGCCCATGTGTGGGTAGATACGTAGAAAAATACAGAAAAACGTCCATGAACATATTATGTATATGTATATACCCATGAATATGGCCATATTCATGCGCATATACATTTATTTACACATCATCTGACCATATAAAATGTGATATTCATAGGCATGTCATACATATGCATATATAGGGATATATATACAAATATACGAATATAATTATCACCATACAAATCGACGCATTCACTCCTTCTCTTTCTATGTGAATATATGCATCGTTAGGACGAAAAACTTATAATCATGGGCTGTTGATCGGAAAACGCATTCTGACATTAATTAATTTGCCAACGGATTTATCAATCAACCAATCAGAAAATTCGACCGTTCAAATTAATTTTTCCCGGGTATGAAAGGATACCGCTTCCCCCTAATGTTTGGTATAAATCAAAACGGCCGCGTCAAAAAAACGGGCCCCATAAACAGCATATATGAAGCTAGCAACAGCCACTATGGTTTACTATGTATCTGCAAAAGTGAAACGCGGAACAGTTATGACTAGTTTCGTTTAAGTCTTTTTGGTTTGATTTTCACGCTAGTCATACGTTTACGATTGAGGAGAGTGTGCGAAATGAATTTATATCGTAATTTGTCTTCTGACTATTCTATTCAAATGGCTAAAAAGGACTCAACGTTTCAAGTTATGATTCGGTTGCACATGATGACCGATAATATCGAAGACAATACACAATAGTGGTCGGCAGCGATATCCAATTGCAGTACAATGATAAAAACCTCTGGAAATGGGAAATGAAACAGAGAACGCTGTTTAAGCACGGCCAACCTAATAACGAGTGAGGGCACAAAGATGTCATCATCAAAATAGCGGCTTCTATTAACTCTCTCCAATAATTGTTCTTGGTGTATGGAAAACCTCGTCAAAAACAACCCGGTTAGCCATCGCCACCTACTTAAAGCTGACGGTCACAGACTAAGTAAGCCAAGTACGCAGAAATGATTCCATGGATAACTGATTTGGCACAAAACAGGCGGATGGAATAAAAACCAATTTATTGCATAGCATTTGAGACAGGAATGATGTTGCGGGACGGGTAAACCCCCAAGGACGTTCCTTATCACAGCCATAAACTGTAGAGAAAGAAAACAAAAAAACAAACGCAGTGGAATGGAATCGTTAAGGTAAACAAGAATACAATATAAATAATAGAAAAAGGGATATTTAGAAAAACGCTTGTGTAAATAACGTGGGTTTGTGTGTGCCCAACATAGCGAATCCACCGGAGTGAACACAGTAACACGGCAACCATATAAAATCCCATCTGGCAAGTAGAGCTTCCGATACAAGACGATTGAGATGTTGAGAGAATACCGATAACCCCAGATCTCCAAGCACGGCGCTTTAGTATTGCGATCAAGGGAGAATCCGTAGAGAGTGCACGCAATCAGGTATCTCGGGTTCGTTTATCTTTTACAGCGATTGCCGTGCGAATCATTTTACGCGACAACTCATCGTCAGATTCGCGGACAACGATCGGCGGTCTGGATAAAGTGCCTGATTTTGTCCACATATCCGAAGCGGTCGGCACATGCAGAATGCGAGCCAATTCGGCGAAAGTTGGGCGACTTTGTGGATCGGCAAGCCAACAACGATTCATCTGAGTGCAGATAAGTGGAGGCATGTTTTCCGGGGCTGGAAGACGATAGCCTGTGGGCACATGGTCATAAGAAAATGAAATGGAATTAGAACGAAATGTCCCCGGAAATGAAAGATATGGGGAAGTTCGTTGCCATCAGGGAACGCAACCATAAACCAGTCAATTTGTCAAAACAGAGCTGTGTGATAAGAACGTAAAGACTTGTACACATCTCTCGTAGATCACTCAAGAACACCAGAGATCGAAAGGTTTGTCATGCGTCCACGCGCACAGCATTACGGTGCCAAACCGATTTTTGAAGGGGCACCGGCGATGTAGTGCATATAATTAAATTTACGCTAGTCAAAGCTCAACGGTGACACATTTGTCCTTGTCTATTTGTATGGTGAACAGACAACCGTCCACGATCCATTGACTTTTTCTGTAAGTTATTTGATCAGAGACAAAAGACTGGGTCTAGAGATCTCACAGTTCAAAGGTTTGTAAAGTAGTGCAGATTGTATTGAGAAACAAGAACCTTTCAAATAACCTATTATGCCTTATTCGCTACCGAGAGCAATGCTAGGTGTCTTAAGGATAGGATGTATCCGGAAATAAAAAGAACAGACAAACAGAGAACAACAAGAGTGGGTCAGTCAAAATGTATACAGAACAAATCTGACCAGCGTTTCCTGTTCACCGATGATAACAGAATGGCCTACATTAGAATAAAGACGTGTTAATCACATGGCGGAAAAAGTGGAAACCCTACTGAACAAGTCACAATAAAGTCGGGAAAATGCTGAATAAATTTTTGCATGTAAAAGGACAGTGAAGTACGTAATGTCAAGCCGCTTACAATTCGGAAACAGACAACCAAGTAAAAAGTGAGTAAGTGATATGCTTCTTGCGGTTTTTACGCCCCTCCTCTTCATTAATGGCACTAACTTCGTAGATAACTCAGTCAAACAACAGAGACATTCGTGAAACTGAGTCCGATTACCTACCGTTCTTTGCAACGTCTCCAACCACAGGTGATGTGAGTCACGAAGACTCCGGCCTCAGAGACCAACCTGACACACAAGTGCGATCCTTTTAACGCAGGTCTTACAAAAATGCACAGATAATTTTGAATATTACCTCGTTATGAGCCTTCAAACAGAGATCAGACGTCAAAAGACAGAGCCTGTTTGGTGGACGTACCGCTAAAGCATGGTGAATCCAAAAAGTTATCTGGGTCTTCTGGAGGAACTATGAAACGGTTCATGACACTAAGCCATATGCGAGTGAGGATACGACCGGACGGTTTGCTGGTTGCCGTAAGAATCCACCTTGATCTCTGGACCACTTCGGGAGCTCTTCGGTCAAACATCACGTTCAATCTTAAAAGACTAATCGTCAAAATGTTACTCAGCTGACGTTACGTATGCATACAGAGATTTATTTCGATTGCTAGTCTTGAATAAAACTCCGAAGCAGGCAGATGATCACCCACCTCAGATGCATCAGCAGACCTGGCAACTGATTGAACTAGATATCGGAGCAACCGGTACTGTCATACTAAACTCTACACACAGCCAACAAAGTTCACTGTAGTACACAACAAACGGGTTAAAGGTAAGATTTATTTTAATGAGGGCTATCCTGGAATAACTTAGGATTACCGGTAGGATAAGTATGTCGTCAGATAGTTCACGTTCGTGAAACAGAAGCAGAGAAGATATTTCAAATAAACACGATTTCAACCATGTTGTCACAACCCAACCGGTACACTTTAGCTCGTGGACACCCACCTGATTCCACCATTTCACGTGTCTGAGGATTAGACCAGAACCGATAGGGCACGTCTCCAAACGTGAAAATTTCCCATAAAAGCACCCCGTATGACCACACGTCACATTTGATCGTGTAACGCCCGGTAGTTAGCGCTTCCGGAGCAGTCCATTTGATTGGGATCTGACCACGACGATCGCTGAGCTGTATGAGAGAAAAACAGTTTGCCGTTAGGGGACAGTCCAACTAAAATTGAGTATAAAAATTGGATAGGTGGAGATTTAGAAACTGGCAGTACTAGGCAGACGACAATGGGTATTCTTGTTACAATACAAAATGTTATGCTGCGGCGCGATGTCTAACGTCATCAGCTCTGTTAGTTCAACAGGGATAGACCAGAGTTCGAACCCTCGGCCCTGATATCAAACGATAGCGTCATTAACATTGAGCAGTAGTAACTTAGCTGAACGACGAGGAAGGCGACTGCAACTATTAAAGCCTCAGTGCTATCGAGATTAGGCGCCCAAAGTGCACGAAACAGAATAAAGACGAACGATAGACACCGATGACACATGCACATAAGTAGTTACGTAGATCAATATGCGAAATAAACGGTAATACTCACTTCATAAATATGTTCCTCTCTAGACATACCAAAGTCCGCAATTTTCAATCGAGCAGTTTCTGTGACTAAACAATTGCGGGCAGCCAGATCGCTGAAGTGAGAAAGCAGGCAGCAAGATAACATATCAAGTCAGGTAGAGGAAGGTCCGCCAGAATGCAAAGATATACGCAAGACCATGGATGAAAAATAACACTTGAGTACGAGTAGCCTAGTTCAGCCCGCAAGAAAATGACAGTACGCGGTTAACACCTTCTTGACGCATCGCCTTAATTAGAATGGATTATGTATTCCAAGTGAAATCACTCAAACTATGCAGTTGAGCACAAACAGGAGTGCCTTGATAACGGCAAACAAATTTTACACTCGAACTCCGACTGCACGATGAAATCGTGCGCGTCAATCACACCAAATGTCACCTAGTGCATAAAGGAAACAGTAAGACGATAAGCAATGAGACAGGTGCGTGGTTATCTCAGTTTATAATACAAAAAGCCTTCGAGATATAGACTTTCGGCGACCAAACAAGAAAGCAGAACGGATTGCAACCGTAAAAAAAAACAGAACCAAAAAAGAGTTGTTCCGTACCGGTGTATACAATTTTTTGACTCCAGGTAGGCCATTCCACTAGCAGCATCCGAAGCCATCAACAGAAGAGCGCTCACTGTCAAGGTACTTTTTGATTTGCGTAGGTACGTCAAAAGTGAGCCACCTGTAAGGAATGTGTGAATAATCGATCAGGCGCAACACAAAATCAGTTGGCAAAAGCAACGCCCGTAAAGCATAATACTCAATCATCTATGGAGCTACTGGTGTCGGTGTCACGACGAATGGAACGAAAAATCTAGGCCTAAAATAATGTAGACTAACTTATCATAAGCAAAAACAGTGCAGCGTGGCACGCAATCGTTTGACACATGTAGGAGACGCACGAAGGAACGCAGTCAGTAACAAGACTATTAAGCGAAATTCTCAGAAGAATATGCTAGTCCGGAATAGGCTCGTGAACAGCCCTACTGCTAATGTGGTGATGTGTCTGTGAAATACGGCTAAGGAATTAGAGATCGGTGTTCGAAGACAAAAACTCTGTGAACAGTCTCTAGACGGACCTGATCGATTCAACGGATATGTAGAAGGACTGTCCGCGATTGCGTTAACATACTCGGCTACTCATACCAAAATTGAAACCCCACTTCCAGTAATAACAAACATTTTCAGTTTTGAGTCGAACTGGTGGCAGCTATGACTAGGGCTACCGTTGGTATTCGGAAAGTGAGCGAAAAATATAGGAAACATGGAAAAATGTGAACCACCTGTATTTGTGGATAGACAAATTGCAAACATGTCGTTTCCCAGGACTGCGGTATCAAGCTGATGTTTACCCTTTAGTTATAGGTGTCCACAAGGATAAGTGTTTGACATTCGTTGTCTTCTGAAACTAGTACGAATTCATAGAAATGACCGCGAAGTAGGTGTTAAACGCATCAGTATTATTCATTACGAGTGTTGTATGAAACAACCAAGTAATCAGGGATTATTAAGAACCCAAACTTCTTGTTGAATTCGGGTGTCAGTCGCCGTTTGTCAGAAAGAAAATCTTGTGAATATTCAAATCACCGGTTGAAAATGTTACTCAGCTGGGGACGAGACGAGATGATCACTGACACATTTATCAGTACGGTTTAGAAAATCAGTTCCCTACGAGTCTTCTCAACAATGGTGACACTTACGGTGACTAAAGCAACATCAAACTACATAGATGGCCTCAAACCCGAATATACTCTCGAGAAAAAATCATAAGTCATCCCGATTTTACAAACAGTTTTGTTTCCCTAGTACTCAGCACGCTTGTTTTGATACCTAATATAAAGCAGTACACTACAAACGGAACAAGAATGCTCGAATTGCTGGAAGTTAGTGAGGAAAGCCAGAAAGATGAGTAGGATAAGAATATAAGTTAACCCGAAAAAGTCGTCCCCCAGAAATGGCCAGTGCTCTTAAAAGTTCCTGAGAACCACTATACAGTTTCGAAAAGACCTTAATAAAAGGGCAGAGTACAGTCGTGACCCGATTACGCTACACTTGTCTCAAGGCGGCATTTAACGCAAATGCAGACATATCCGGCTTGGTGTGTTCGCAAGTATTTCTCCAGTTGTACGTTTGCCATTTCTTTTCGTATTGAATATAATATAATAGATGCAAACACACAACGAATGTAATACATGGAAATAGGACCACTCTAATACGATAACAGAAAAATGAACACAGTTTCCAGTAAGCTGGTCACTGTATGTCGAGTCCGATCTCGAGGTTGGAGCCCTCGTGACTCAGAATTTGGGACCGGAGGCATTAAAACAGATGGCGGTCTCGGTGGAGTGTTGGTGTTGTTCGGCCGAGTTGTCTGTTAAGTGGGTGTAATTAACACAGCGGGCTAGTGAAAACTGTTAGGAGGATGTCGCACAACCACCAACTTGTATTCCCCTTCAATTTGGTCGTTTGTTTGCAAAGTGTAGACAGCATGGTGTTAAACGACTGACTTCAGATATTAGCGTTCGTTAGAAACTGAGTCCCTTCCCTACCTCCTTTCATCAATAAACAGCGGTCTCTTTCTGTCTCGGGCTGCATAGCAGTTAAGCATCTATATCAATCACTGAGGTATTGCTATCGATGATGACATGAACAGAAATCTTATCTGTAATCCAGTAAAGCGAATTTAGTGACGCTCGTGAATGTGAATGCATCGCCAAGGAATTACCGATTGCCCATTCAAAAGCACAAAATGTCTCATTTATCACATGCTGACATTTTTCCGGTTCTAACACTTATAAACCAAGAACGAATACACTGTGTTTAGACAGTACAAAAACGTTTGTAAAAATTGGAAGATCTTACCATTTTTATAGTAGTGTATATGAATATATTTGCGACTCTGTGGTAGCAGGTTGCCCAAACAGTTCTGCAAAAATATGAAGCCACTGGCACAAGGCTCAACAGGAGAGACTGAACCAGTTAGATGGTGGTTTTAGATAACCTCAACTGAGAGTAGATGGACGATCATGTCGGCTGTCAAATGCTAGAGTATGGTGAATCGGATGTTCTATCAACAAGTTGCGACTATGTAACAGAATATGGTTCGTTTGTAATGGCTGGACACTATCAGGCTCCATAGTTCGAGACAAGAGCAACCAATGTCACCGGAATTCGATTTTGTAAACGTTAAATGAGTGGCCTGCACTGCTACCATCAGGCTGTATAAAGGTGGGTAGTTTAAAGATAATGCGCTTGTGATTCGCCATATGGCATAGTAAATCAATTTTAAATTCTTTCATTTAAGAACACATGGACCAGAGTAACTACAGATGTCAACCTAACGTGTTTCCAATGCAACATACATTATCAAAGCCTATAAATGAGTCAATGAAAAGATTTGAGAATTCTCCACCGTAAACATCTAGTCTAGAAAAAGAGAAATCGTCAACAAATTCGTCAGCTCAGAAACAGGCTACTGTGAACTGATGATCCAGGTATGCGCTGAAAACTCGCTATTTCAGTCAACGTTACACATTAGAGAAGCATGTACTCAAAACATACGGTTTGGTGGTCACGGGAAGAAACAACGCACAGAAAAACCTACCTGGAACATACTCCATCACAATCATGATCGGGTAAGATCGAACCGCGATGCCAATCAATTTGACAATATGAGGGTGGCAAAAGTTCAAAGCAGTTCGTTCGCCTTGCAAAAACTTCTGTCGCAAATTCGCCGCATTTAGGTCTGCTCGACAAGTTTTCACAGCCACTTCAGAACCGTTGTAAAAGCCACGGTACACTTCTCCGAAATTACCCTGGAGGAAAACAGAGATCAATAGACAATATGGCTGAGTAAGTAAGTAGATATGAGTGACACAAACGTCAAGAGATAACGACACATTGGGGAAATGAAATACTTAATTGACAATACTCTTGCTGTTCAACTGTGAGCAGTCTGATAGAATTCAAGCACCAACATGTGACCTAGAAGATCACATGAGAGTAAACTCGATGGAGGTGCACAGCTAACCCAAAAACGTATACCTTATGAATCGCTCCGCTTTGATCAGTGTTTGAAAGATACTTAGATGTTCGCGAACAAATCCTGAAAGTAGGTACTCTTGATGAAAACCTATTCAATTCACCATCTACCCAAACTCACACACAAGAGACAATCTAGGGGCGCAACAATCCAACGGCGTCTTCGGATACAACAGGGGTGGGCAGTTGTGTTGTTATTCCGACTGCCATTCGACAAGTTATTTGTGCAGTACTGAGCCAATCACACTACAGTTTACAAGGATGTATATGAGATTGATATCAGACAGATTTGCTTAATACTGATATACATCTATAAGTTTGTCCCAAGAATAGCAGCTGCTTAACTCAACAAGTTCAACATCTTGTTACTCAGGAGGAGGTTTGAATTCAAGTAGAATTCCTAGGGCTATTCACAGTTCCGAATATCGAATATTACAGTAGTTTTTAATTAGGTTCATGGACGTGGTCACGCGTGAATGTCCTGTGAAAGTGGTTCACTATCAACACCAGAGTTACTGTGGCAATTACGTTTAGTGAGTTGAAGTCTTCAAAATTCACAAACGTTTCCCAAATTTTGAAGTCCTAACTTTTAAAAAGTCACAGACCTATCTCAAAATCGTTCCCAATCATATTTATGATGATGTGGAAACCATTCACAGATGCTTTGTGCATTGCACACAGGTAGCATCTTCCTCACGTTGTTAGGGTGTCCATTTTTTCGTCCAAAGCCGTCTCCGCCCTCAAGAAAAACGATTAATCCAATCAGAATGAGCGGAACTGTCCAGAACGGTAGAGAGGTAATCTTGGTTATTTTTTACCTGTCCGACCTTTATTCCGCTTGCTCATTGGTGGCTTAGTGACTCGAACAATGTTTTTCGGTCATTTTCATTCTATTTTCTGATTAGAAAATGTTTTCGGGTCACTATGACTATACACATGCTTTGTAATATTTTCACTGTCGCTCAGGTCTTGGGTGCGTAACAAAGCTGTTTCTTGCACGCGTCTTTTGGCTTGTCTAGGGAGCAGATTACGGGGATAGTTGCAGTATTTTCGGGACTGAGATCTTCCGTGTTGATTAGTACCAAGAGGAGAATCCGATTTTTGTCAAGTGCATTACTATATTGTGGACAAACCAGCGTATCCTTCCGAAGGTTTACAACACACATCATAAATATTTTCATTATACGAGGGCTTTTGTTAAAGCATGCATCAAGGTGAGCGATAATGTGATGTCAAAATTTTAAAGCGAATAAGGAGAAAGGAATACCGGAAAAAATCCAACTAGGAACTGCTCATAACTTTGTAAAGCCTTTCGGTTTCAGTGTTTCCTCATGTGCTAACCGAAATAACACATGGCAGCCGTTAGACGGGATATATTTAACTCAACTAGCATACAGAGTTTACCGAACGTTTCAACTTCTAACGTTTTCGCACTGACTGGGTTCTCAAGTCTCAACTTTTTTCAAATACTTCCTCAGTTCACCAATTTACTTTCCTTCTTCTATTCTCCTCCCTTCCCAATCTCTTTTTTATTCATTCGTTCTTTTCCCATATATACAAGAAAAATTCTCCGATGACTGCCGCCAGCATCACGTACTGTCCGACAGAGAAGCCATCTTGTGAACAGGCTCTTGTTCTCCAAGCTCATTACAGCAATCATTTTGAGGATACTAAGCTATGTGAACGCGAAAGCTGTAATTAATTGTGAATGACACAATGTATACCGAAGTTGTTGTTTGTGGAACATATGGTCAATGTACGGTTCAATTTTGTCTGCTACTAACACCATGATATTTAACTACTATGGCAATTTCTAGGTCTTTGAACACACCTTAGACTTTATGGGATAGTTGTTTGATAAAGCATTCCATTCTGGTTCTGCCATGATGATCAAACTTTCAATATTGGCAGCGATCGCTGAACCGACACCTGCTCGGTAGTTTAGAATAAGATAAACAAGAAACGATCAGCTGAAGAACGGAAACAACTGTTGATTACCGCTTGGCAATCAAAACTGAACGTACGGTTTTAACCTCTTCTGAAGTACTGATGAAACCAAATAAAGCGTTCGTGTTATAACCTCTCATGCTTCTCAATGTTTTACAAACTTATGACACATTTTTGCAATTTTTACGAACTTTTCAATATCGCGAAAATTGAAGTCCAATTTTCCAAACTTCGCAAACCTATACAAGCAACAAACAAGATGCTACACGGTACTCAACTATTTGGAAGACGACAGGTTGGACGACAACCAAAAGTTGAATTAATGAACTACTACAGTGAGAAGGAGGTATATCCAGTTACGATCTAAAAATAAATTCACAATACATCCGAAACAGGTCAGCCCAGGCATTTAAAAGACGTAATATCCGTAGTAGAACCACTCAAAACAATTTACTTCGTACACTCAGTAACTGCCCGCTCACGACCTCACGCTCTATCCATAGCATCACCTGTCACATTGTGGAAGAAAGAAGTTTGACACTTCCGAGTAACGCCTTTCCCAGATTACAACGTCACTGGTTGCCCTCTATAAGCAATCAATTCATCTATTAGCATTGAATACTTACAACTTGAAGTGGTTTCGACAAATGGTGATTTGAACAGATATCATCGGAAACAAAGTGAGAAAAATCCTATAATCCTATAATAAGCACAACTACATTGTGAACCGGACTATACACTAAACTGCTCCGAAAACACGGAGAGAAACGTTTACGGCGAACAGGATTAAATACCTTGGAGATTATTACACAACACGGTCGTTTGACTTAAACTGACGTACTGCAGTTAATTGAATCCTTACTAGAATTGAGATGTGACACTTCATGAGATACAGAGGAAGCAAATAAGTACTTCTGAAGATATTTAGTTGCACCCAGCTCGACTCGAAACAATGCTGCTGTTATCCAGAGTGCTGAGAAGACAGCATGACAAAAAGTAGTCATTTGCTCAGGCCAAAATTAAAGTTGCCAGTCCAGTGAATAACACTCTCACTTCACCAGTCACAGTTATAATCCGGATTACTAACAGGGCATGAACTACTTCGGCTGAGCTCTAATGTTATAGAAATCCCAACTAAATTTGTCCGCTTGCAATGAATCAACCACGAAAAGCCGGCTTGTATGCGGAATCACTTGATCACTGAGGCGAATGCACACGGCTGGCAGCATCCGTTTCAGATTAACCCGTCACACTGACCGAAGCTGAAAGACACTTGCACATAACAAACACCACAGTCGATTTTCGCCGAATCACCTGTAACTTCACTGACAGACCATGTATCCAATGTAAGACTAAGTGCGGTCTTTGTGTCCAGTCGGTGAACGCTGGTTAGCTAGTTGGGAGGATAGAATGAAAGTGAAACTCTTATTTCTCAGAAATTACACTGACAGACTCCAATGACAAGATCTAACCTGGGAAGATGAATATTGAATATATCATGCAACATTAACACAGGAAGACAGACAGACAGACGCAGACTCATGAACAACACTCACCTGTCCAATCTTCTGCAACAATTGTACATCTTTATTATCTAGCTCCCAGTCCGGACGCATGATGGGAGTTGTGAGACAAGCGCCAGACTTGGCTGTGACTGGAGTCTGGGAAAGCATGTGATATTCAAGCAGTTCTCTACAGAAAACCAATCAAGAAAACGATTGTCAGGCAGACTTGATGTCCACGAAGTCATCTCAAGTGAGTAAAACATGAACAAGTAAATAGTAGAAAGTGGTACGATGGAACGATAAGTGGACGCAACTACACCGATTGATTATCCAATCACCTACTTATTTGATATAACAAGCCGACTGTTACTGTGGGTTTGGTATTGACAAGTCAATACGACATGCCCGTATTAAGGACTTTTCACATTTTAATTGTTTCATCCAAACAATATGAATTGACAATAAAATCAGGAATTGATAACACTAGAAGTTTCACTAAAAATAACTTAAACAAAACGAGTCAAGGGGTCATTTTAGTAGCAAAATGTTATGCTACGCCTATCGACTGAGAACAGGGCAAGAACAACAAATCGCTGAGACTGTTTTTAATCGTCGAAAGGACTCCACTCTGTGAATGCAGTGACAAACACGTACCAATATCACTTCCCTGGTCTATGCTTCCTTGCTCCCAGAATTGTGACGGTTTTATTAGTTCTTTCCTCTTATCCGGTGTATCTAACGGTTTTTCACTCTTATGTAGGGTATGATAGTCTTCATCTCTATTAGACTTCTTAACATAAGCCTCATGACCAGCTTTACGACAATCCGCCTTGTCTTCATATAGAAACATTCAAGTCCGTTAAAAAGTGTAGGCAATTCATGTGAAGACACCGAAAAACTGCACTCTAATAACAATGCATTACAACTTCCTCCATAATTTCCGTCAACGCTGTAAACCATTACTCTTCGCAGTTCAAGAAGAACCTGAAGCGACCAATGGAATGTACATACCTGATTGTGGGAAATTTTCCATCCTCTAAAAACCAGCCATCGTCTGACGGTCCACCGCCGCATAAGATGAAATGTTTGTGTCCGTGCCAACAGACAGACAGAACCATTCGAAGTTCGGGTCGCGAGTCACGTGCCTGAGGCGTCCTCCCGGCAGTGGTAGTAGTAGTGGTGGTTGTGGTGGTAAGAGTACCGCTGCTTCCGTCAGCCATCGAGGTTTTTTGCTCGTTGGCTATCGTATGCCAGTTGAGCATCGGCTCGCGGCAACTGGCTCGTTTGTTAGTCCGACGTACGAGGAAGTCGCCTTGATTTTGAAGCAATCTGTGTGAAGAAGGTGAAAATGGACAACTGAGGACCGCAGGGAATGGTGCAAACTTACAAAGATGCTGGTCATGAAATAGTATATAAACTACAGGAAGTGGAAATAACAAATATGGAGTCACACCAGCAACGGCTGCCAACAAAACACCACACTGATTGAGACGGTCAATTTGACTATCTGCGCATACTACACTACAGTGGGGCCTTCCTATCTTGTTGGATGGAATGAAGTTAGATTGATCTGATGCAAAAGAGTCGGGCGATCGAATCCATAACCTCCAGCATGGAAGTAGAACAGACCGGTTATAAATGGAGTTATGTATTTTCAAAATCTACAAGTTGTTAATCGTTACACACAAAATATACGTAAATTCGGACATACTTCAGTTGAACATGTTCACTTAGAAGTGAACGCATTCTTGTTTTAATGTGCGTGTGACCTTCGGATAATTTCACTGGATGTGGATGTTCAGCATATTGAAACAATGGTTAAAGGGGGACACTGCTAATAACAGAGATCATGTTGAAGGTGTGAGAATGTCTCGCGATAGATGCTATCATTCACGGTCCCATCCCGGTTATCTCAAATCACTCTACAAGTATGCTTTCTACTGAGACTACTTCTGTATGAGAGGTGGCGCTATCCCACAACATCATCTATTCCTTTTAACGACTGCCCCTAAATAGTGATAACCAATTATTACCACTGTTTGTAAGCATAACATCGGGTAATTGAGTGGACGCAGTCAAGCCACTTAACGGTTCTTAGGCACAATAAGAACAGGTCAGCTCGTCGACGTACTGGTTGCAACAGTACACAGATTTGTGTGTCTAAACCATGAAGAATAAACATTTGATCGATCCACGCGTAGATTAAAACGTTAATCGACGTCACTACCAAAATTGAGCTAAGGAGTGGTTACCTTCTTTTAAATTGGAAAATCAAAAAATGACGCCCATAACGACAATACCGAGGTGTGACATTTACTTGGTTTTCTCTCCAAATATTTAATTACCGTGAAAGTAAGTAAGTAATCACAAAACCAGAGAATGCACGTAAAAAATGGAAATCGTTGTGGTAAGCCATAAGCAAATAAACATCTAGTCAGGTGATAGGACGGGAAATTCTCTCACGAGACGAGAGTAAACAAATCGGTCGAGCAAACAGACTGTCGTAAAGATCCGTGACTTTTTTTAATCAATCCCTCATGGAAGTAAATTAATCCTCTACGACCAACACATTTTGACTTATGACACTGTCTTTTACGTCGTTTTGGTAACGGGAGGAAGGAGGAACAACCACATATGTGGTCACTCCTCGTATATTCGAACGAACTTTTAGATAGATCCAGTCCAAAGGGGAGCCCTGAGTCCCTAGTTATGTTTCCATAGGTGTTCATTAGTAGCACTGCCAACCCCGTTTGTGAAATGTAAATGTTGACAACACGTTCAGTTTTACTTACATAAACAGTATTTAGATAGTCCAAACAGACCAATAAGAAACATAAGTTCAGTCCTGAAAAACCAGGACTCACAAATCGGAGACAGGTAAGCTGTTCATAAAAACAGGTTATTTAAAACCAGAGAACATTAATATAACCAACCTGAAAAGAGCAAAGCTTACTGGCCAAAAGATAAGGAGTGGACAAGGTAATTGGGTAAAAGATTGACACAACTTCGCTGTGGTTGAAAAAATAACAACAACAAAGAACGTCCTCGGTAGTCAGTGTGAATCGAGATAGGTCAGTGGGAAGACGAAAAAGTGTTTCGCAAGTTGAGAGGCGTGTTTGGTCACTGAAGTCACAGGGTATGAACGATCCGTCTGTGAACATGAATCCGGGTGGCGTATTCGGATTGAGACCGCTTCGGTCAACGACAGGATGCAACAAGGCGGCAAGAATTTTGTAAACGATACGAAATGCTCGCCCCATGTCTGAGTGTCGATCACAATCGGTCAAATGGACCAGGGTTGATTAACTGATGTTCTTTGCTGCCTCTGAGGGAGGACAAGCAGGGTATTATAGGTGGATTTACTCCAATAAGCGCGACCTAAGTAGGCTGAACTACCGGAACAAAACTGATAAGGAACGGGGCAGCATTATTAGGCAAGTTCTCCTTCAAATACAGCGGTACCGCCCGTCTTGAGTGGAATGTGACAATATAACTTGTAGCATAACAGGTCCAGCTGACGGCATTAGTTGTCAGAAGTGATATCAACCTTGCCGCTGTGCCCCTTTTCTTAACAATATCCACCAAAGTTATCTCTCTTGCAGGCAGCTGTTGACGGACTTCCCAAAAATGCATTATAAACAATAATTGCCGCAACTTGTTCAATTCCACTTCAATTTTATCATCTCTACAAGTCTTTCTTGATTTGTTCGCCAAACAACGTAACAGAACATGTTCGAGATTGGTCGGCACACAGACATAGAAGTGGACGTACTGACCATTCGACGTTTTCTTCTTGACCACGCGTCGTTGTAATGACTCGTCTGATCCGCATGTCAATGCCACGTCAAGAAAGGAAATCTGATCATTGATTTTCTTCTCCGGAGTGAAGATAATGTTGTTATAAGCATTGGTAAAAATTGTTGGTAGCTTGTGAAAATATTCTATAAGCATAAAATATCGTCTATAAAATTTCAGTGACAGCTCGTTTCTTTAATCGCTTCACCAAGCTAGTGTTCTTCAAACAAGTCCAAGAAGATATCGGCAAACACTCGGCCCAGCGGAGAGCTCTCTGCAAGTGAATTAACCTAGCGAGAAAGTTAACCGTAAAATTGAAATGAGATGTCGTCGGTGCAGAATAACAGTACACCTTTAAGCTCATGTGTGGACAGTCCCAGGTTAACCTGAGGGTCCTTGAAGTAATCACTTACAGAGTCAATGGCTTCGGTTAGCGCCTATCGAATCCCCACCACCTCATCGCGAGAGGTCAAATGTAGTATCCCATCGATGGCAGGGGTGGTCACAATCCGAATACGCCACTTGGATCGGTGTTCAGAAACAGTTCGTTTAAAATCTCGGGCTCCCGTGACCAAACACGTCTCTCAATCTGTGAAATGATTTCCCCCCCTCCCACTGACTTATCTCGATTGGCACTTACTGTCGAAGATCAACTTTGTCTTTGTTCCTAACCACAGCGAAGTTGTAGCAAGCATTTGCCCAATCACCTTGTTCCTTCATAATTCTTTCATCAATAACTTTCTAGTCGTCATTTAATTATGTATTTATCGAAAACAGTTCGTCTGGTGAGACTTTGTTTTCCATAAATACCACGAAAATTTCATTCATCAAAACACAAAGATAGTAGGATCGATCCAAGTTTTAAATTCCAAAGATGACCTACTAATGACAAATCTTGTAAGCCATCGGAAAACTGGACCAAAACACACAACTCAGAACGTTCGCTGAGGTCGTCGCTATAGCAGCAAAAAGAAACGCATAATCAACTGAAACAACACAACATGAATCAGAGCTAAAATAATCAAAACAAACATTGACATTGTTGATCAGTGGTGTTCTACGTGAAGAGTGCATAATCTACACGTGTCCTGAGGACGATAGAGCCACTCACCTCTCCACCTCTGCTCGAGGTAGAACGCCATGAAACCACGGTTCTTTGTTGATATCCGCTTCTCGCTGGAGATTGAAATAATGAAGCATTTGGGTAAAACAAACTCAACTAAATAATGGATGAAAGTAGAGCATTAGAAAGAATACATTTAAAAACCGTAAAATAAGAATTGTCGAACAAACCACAAAACAAGAAACCTTGAGCTAACCATAGAACCTGATAAGCAAAGGAGTAATGGAACGTAGTTCATAATGGGAAGGAAATTGTCAACATGTCTAGACTAACATGTTTATTGATTATTCAGCATCCAGCTATAACAATAGAGGAGAAATCAGTAGAAAGCAAAAAGTGTGGATGTCGGTCACCACTGCTAACACAATATGAGGACGAAAATTGGAAGCAGCTTGGCTGAAATACGGTGTCAGTAACAGAAAACAACCCATCTCAATTCGCTAACTTTGGTATCGTTGTAGTAGCCTGAAACAGAATGGGGGTTCACGATCTTGTGGTTAGAAATACGCTCAAAAGCACAGCGCCGTAGAACAATCGAAAATAATTTAAGATCTGTTAAACTAAGCATTGTTTTGCGTTGAGATTCCGTGTTATTCCTGTACAGTAACCAGATTTACACTCTCCTGGAACCATCAGCGGCGAGCATAAGCGAAACAAGACGACGACCATACCTTAATGTAACTCGTTAAAATAAACAACATATCGCGCAGAACATGGCGCTCACCAAAGTATCCTAAACAGCTAATCACAGAAGACTGTGGAAACTGCGGACATGAGTATTTTGCTCCTTTCAGTACACAATTGTCACACGGAAAATCTCTTAAAAAACAAAGACGGTTGAAAAAACTTGAGGTGGAAGAATAGTAATTAATGGTCCGACGGAGTTGCCGTATGAATTTTGTCTTATGCTCCAATCGTAACTGTTTGGCCCACATGTCGGCTGCCGGCCTTGTCACCATGTCACATTTTTCAGAACCAAACCAATCAATTTCAGTTTCCCATCTTCCGTTAAGTAATCCTCTAATTGATGGTCCCCCAATCTCACATCAGAGACTTGCCTCATTTTCTACTCGTGATGGAAGTCACAGCCAGAATGAAAGTGCGTCAAACAACAAGATTTCTTTGTCTGACGAACAAAAATTCGCACCCGTCCTCCAGAACACGATTTAAACTTGTCATTTTCAACGTTCGAACACATGCAAACAGGTCAACAGATAGCTGCTACACGTACTTCGGAGACCCTTGTCATCGATATCTGATGCCTTGCTGAAACACAGCTTCAGGATTCTAGCCAAAAACTACAACTTCAATCTCCGTTAACCACTTCCCTATGCACGTACAATGTGCACTTGTCTAGAGACTCTGTGGCTCAAGTCATTGGCTAAGCCTGTGTTGGAATTGACCTAAACGCATACGCAAAGAAGACGCTGCTGGACTGGATACCCGTCAACAGCCGTCTTAGCTTTATCAGACATAAAGTTACGGTTAGAGCATCGAAAGGCGCCCATCATAAACGGTATCCGTTCACCATTGTGGCATAAGCGCATCATATATTGTAGTCCACCAGGCAGATTATTTATATCACCAGCAAACACCTGTGATTTCTTTTGCATATCAGAGGGGACTTCGATTTGGTTACCAGTGTTGCTTATCGAAGAAGGGTGTGCCTGAGGAGTGTGTGGATATCCTGAAAGCAATCTGATGTCAGGCTACGGGCAGGGTTAGGCCTTATGACAACATACCATCGACCTTTAACATCTCAAGAGGGATGCAGGGAAGTTATTCAGTCTTCCCCTTTCCATTCAGCAGTACAAAAGACGAGATCTTAAGGTGTACCCTGATAGACTGCGAATATGTGATGTGAATTTGCTCCAAGACATAGGGTATGCAGACGGTATTAGCCTAATCTATGAAGGCTCCTACGGAACTTAGAACATCTCAGGCAGATTATACACTTCGGTTCGTCAGTTTGTTGTGGTCTTGGCACCTGCTAAGTGCAAGGTGTTGTTGCAAGATTGGCAGGACTCCGTGCTCTCATCCTTGGTGGTGAGCAGTTGGAAGTAGTCAAGAAGATTATGTATCTTGGGAGTTATATCAGCTTTGGTGGAATGTCGGATGAGATCACAAATCGCATAGCAAAGGCTCGGATGCCATTTACCAACTTACGCCATCTGCGATGTTGGCATGATCTCAGTCTCTCTGTGAAAGACCGAGTGCCACTGTTAGAGCAGTCCTGTTGTACGGCTCCGAAACCTGGTCCATTCGTACAAAAGATGCTCAGAGAGTATCCGTTTCCGACCATCGGTGTCTCCGAAGCATCAGCGACGTGTGTTTCAAACACCGTGTCAACAATAACGAAGGTCGCTGTCGTGCCTTCAGAACGGATAGAACCCATGGGCATAATGATCTCGTCTCGTAGGTTTTGTTGGCTTGGTTAAATCTTACAAATGTCAATCCAAGGCCTGTATGTCGTATTTTGTTTGCGAATGATGGAATAATCTGGAAATGACAATCTGGTGGCTGACATATGACCTAGGTTCGGGGTATAAAGGCGTTCATACTGAAGCTTGCCTTAGCAAGACGCTATTGGCTTTCTGTCTGCACTCCAAAGGACAATGAACGCCTTTGGTTGAAGACGTTATCTGATAATACTAACGAATGAAAGTCAATGATGCTCATGTTGCGAATCTTATGTGCATCTTCCTTCCACATCATTTTTTTCTTTTCCACCTAACACAATGCCGTTTTCTTCTTAAATTGTTGCACATTTGTTACCTTATGTGGTCACTTATTGTTATGTATATGTATATATGCATGTTTAGAATAATTAGAAAAGATAAATGCTGAGCAGTGAACGATTTGCTGTAACGTTTCGAATCCACAGCAGGACCCGTTATAAAAACAAAAAAAGACTGCCAGAACGAGATTATTCTACTATTCACATTAATCACCTGTTGGTCTGCCTTCACTCGTCTTATGCGTCAGCGTCAACGATGCTTTCGTAGTGGCTGTCTATATCTACGTGTCGATAGAACGAATTGCGCGAACAGAGAGCTTCTAGTACAAGCCATTCTGCTCTCATTTTAGCCCACACTACCACCGTCGCATGATCTGCGTTGACCTCGTGACCTGTGTCCACGCTGTGTTGCCATAATTGTGATCTGGGGTCAGCTCCTCGAATTGCTTAGTTGTGCTCGTGCACGTTGGTTACACCTCAGACATGGAATCACATAGACCAAGCCAGACGATTCATGTGGATCCATGCGACCTTTGGTGATCATCGAAGCTGTGTTGAGTCTGCTAATGTGATATTTCGATACCTAGTGGTTGGAGTATCCTTTGTGTTGTTTCAGATGCGTCATGAGTATATGGTTGTCATTCGTGTCTTTGTGGACCGCCTTTATGAAACTACTGGAGCGCCTACTGGAGATGAACAGTTTATACAGGTGCTCCCGTTCATGTCTTCTGGGTTCGGATGAGTTACAGTGCGTGTCTGCATGTCGGAACAACGTTCGTATGCAGCTTTTAAAGTGGCAAGTAGGATGGTTGCTGCTGAACTTGGGAATAACATCAGCTGTCGTGGGTTTACGATAGACAGTGTTTTCAAGATTGTCAACAGGTCTTCTTGTAACATACACAGCGTGGAACGCTAAGCGTGAAGTTTTCACTTCCATGCATGTAAATTTTGCTCTATCTACCAGGATATTCAGGCAACTGTGGCACTGGTCCGGCTGAGTTCAAGGTAAAACAAGTGTCATCCACACTTAAGGTTTGAAAGTCCAAAAGACTTCAGAGTGAAGGTACTTCATTACAGCGTCTGCAAGCAATCCTGATATTGGTGTACCTCACTTCTGAAGGCAGACAAATATGTCAAGTTGTAGGTTCATCTTCATGCAAAACTCCATTAACTGAAGCAGATTTTCCGGAGAAAGATTCATCCCGTTGAGTAGACTGCTGACCACGATTGCGAAGAGATTCAAACTTTTATCGCACGATTCTTCGGTATGTTAGTGAAATGTGATGTAAGACCGAAGGAAACTAGTGCGACAGGCTTTTCCAATTTTATACATATATATATGGGGCGGACCTAACTTCAAAAACTCCCCAGTCATTTGTACCGTGGTGCGCACCCGGATAACCACCGGGGGACTCTCATAAAGCCAATGTTCTAACAGTCCGACTCCCGTGGAAGTGAGGAGTTAGACTAGCCCAGAGACGCAATGAATTGGATGTTTGATGTCTGAATCATATAACCACCAAGTACAGTTGATACGCATACAGTAAAACCAGAAAGGTTCAGAGGTACTGTTTCAACCATACAAAATAATGGGTTAATAGACTGAATCCGACGATCAGCAATCAGAACTCTCTCTATCTCTAGTTAAAAGACACCATAGCTAAAAAGTCAAAAACACAGCATGACAAGTGAACGAATCGAAGACGCGATTATTCCAGTGGAGTACCTCAAAGCAATCGTGGATTATGGTAAAAGCTCACACCAGGTGGGTCACGGACAACATGAGAGATCCAATGAGTACCCACCGAAAGAAACCGGCCTAACGAGTGAGAAACGGCAGGCTAACATTTGTAACTAAAAACACCAACCAAATGGATAAAACAAAGTCCAAGCGCAGAGGACATTTGAATGGTAAATATAGTGCACTGTGGGTTGGAATTTCGGGTTATAAACATGAACGCATGATCGAGGGAAAGACGTGTTAGCCGGTTAATAAAGATCACAATT
Source organism: Paragonimus heterotremus (assembly GCA_013368495.1). Lineage (NCBI taxonomy): Eukaryota > Metazoa > Platyhelminthes > Trematoda > Plagiorchiida > Troglotrematidae > Paragonimus > Paragonimus heterotremus. Next base: position 28,458 of record LUCH01002936.1, read on the forward strand.
TACTGAATAAAGTTCCGCTACACTTGTGTTGTACATTCGTTGGATCATGCTTTGCAACCGAACCAATCTACCGTAATCGGTGATGCGTAACACATTTTTGTGCTGAGGACCGTAACTTATATGGAGCTCTTTTGTCGGATCTCTCTCGTTCACCATATCCGAAGTGGTAGTCCAACGGACTAATGATGTTATCACTGTACCAGACCAGCATTGATAAAAGTAGGTCAAGTTCAGCTTCTACTGTCACGGGATACAATAAGTGGCAAGTGGATTGCAAGAGAAGCAACCGGTCGTTCTTCGACCAGTCAATTGTCACACTAGCTTGCACCACCTTCACGATATCGCTTATCTGAATGCCACATATCGAATACTGAGTATGAGCGGACAACAGGATTGACAACGAAGTCGCCATAAAGTCGGCCCCGGAAATAAAAATTTCCGTCCTCACAAGCAGCGCTACCGAGTTGGTCTACCCTTGGTGAAGATTACGGCGCTGTCATTTTGTTATACGTACACTGAAAGTTTCGCGCCTTCAAAACCGTCAACCTCGGACGCGATGTTGCCTGCATTGTTAAAACCAAAATGAGTGACGTCAGGTGACAAGGGGGCCAAAATAAGCAGTCAATACTGAGATAGTCTGAACGGCTGTGCAATGCTACAAGTAAACGCTTTGTAGTTAGTTCTTCGGGCCCAAACCATTGACGATTTGATCAAGAAAACACGACTCAATCCTTCCAGCTGACCGGGTAGCAATCCACAAACAGAATGAACCATTAACGCGTTGTACGACTGAAGAGCTGATGTAACCGCTGAATCGTTCGGCGTAGAACTTCCCGAGATAAAATACTGGCTCATCAACCCACCTTCTATATCGATCGCCAGATTGTTTCGTCCTCGTCTATCTGCAACTCAGTCTGACAGAAATGTACCAAATAATGCGAGTCAATGGAATTCGGACGATGGTATGAACTATAAGCGATCAGTGGACGAATAACTAGTGCCAGGTAAAAGAAAACGGTTATACAATAAGTAGGGATGCCACAGGTACAGTCTTCCATAATTAAGATTTCAACTTGAACCTACCCTCATCTAATCAACTCTCAAAATAGTTGTCTGATTTAGTCTCACGGTACACATGAAGTTGCGCACATTGAGAGAAGCAGTAACCTACAGGAAACCTCCGAAATGATGATTGGAAACCTTTCTGTGTCTCGAATAAGATAACGTTAGACAGCATTTGTAATGAGGTGTTCAGTCACCAACTGGAAACTTCATCACGTTGTATAGTAAACAGAATATGTGAAGCCAAGAGGAAAATCTCCGTCCTTCGTTTATTTATTGAAAGGCTGCTCAAGGTAATACCAGCAAACATATGTAACACTAAACATTTGAACCAGCTCGTTAATAAGGCTTAAAGGATGTGAGAACAGGTCGACCGTTTGGTTCTCAACAAGCTAAAACACATTCAGTTGAAGACGTTCCCGGTCTTTCTAACAATAATGTTGCTAAATGTGAAAATGCTGATTTAAGGAAGGTCACAATACAGGTGAATGGTTGGTCTTATTGGTATGTTGTTAGGAGGCAAATTCACCAAAACAATCTAGTCAGGACGTTGGTGACGGTTGATGAAATCAGTCACCACTGCAAACTAGTCAGGCCCTTTGTGACGGCTGACGAAATCAGAAAAAACACTGAGGGGCACGTCGGACCGACTAGCAGGAGACGTGCAAGTGAGCGTGGGTGTCACGCCAGCCCGAGAAACTAACGCCTATGGAACTGGCCTTACTTGGCCACTTGGTAGCGAAGTGGCCTAAACAAGCAGACAGTGATTCAACAAATAAATGGCCATATTTGGCCACTATTTCATGATATATATATTTACAAGCATTTTATTCATTTAGTCGAACTGGTATTTGGTAATACAGCGTGTTTGTCCGCAATCGTGTTCTCCTTGTCTCTGCGCAAGTAGACTGGGTGAAGCCGCATAGCAGAGACCCACGTCAAGAGTCAAACCGTATTAGAACGTTTGGCAAAGGAAAGGCGCATTATATCATATGTACACCTGGATCATTGTCCCAATTTAACAAAACTGACGTTACAATATATCTACCAGTTCCCACTAACCCGGCTGATATTGAAGGCAGTTTCAGCTAATTCACATACGTGAATGTTTCTCAGCGTCAACATTTTACATATGAGAGTACTGCTCTACAAACAAGGTTTGTTGTTGGTAGCAACCTCTGGTTGACCATGGAGAAAATGTGATATGTGGCAGTATCCGTTTTTTGATGTATGTTTTGGTAAACTTTGGAAAAAAATCGTCCATGTAGATGATTCAAGTTCACCGAAAGTCCGGTAAACAAAGTAAACAATGACAATCAACAAAAATCTCTCTATTCACATGTGGATATTCAGTCCGTGTGTGAGCGTACCAACGCAACAAGTCTCAGCGAGAGAAGTGAGCTCTACATATAATGATGACCCGAATGGGTTGAAAGCCGCAAATCAGCTTGAATATCTGTTTGAGCAACAGTGTATACCTGTAACACACAAGCGCGTAATGGAGAAATAAGGGATTGCGCTAGAGACAAATAAACCCGCCGTCACAGCTGCAAAAGCGGGTGGTTCGAATTCCGATCATGAACTCATTAGGAAACCCATTAAACTATATGTACGACAGGAATGTTCAAGATGTGATCATAGGACCTTCTATTTATACCTGGGACTAGAAATATCTCTTTTGAAGTCACACATCAAATAAAAAAACGGGTTAAGGATGTAAATAATCGATCGCATCCAATCTTCTCAGAGTTCATCTGAAATGATATGGTCAATAAATTAGGCACGCATATAAAGTCGCTCAACCCACACTGTCGCATTCTGCCACACTCACACAAATCTTGTTCAAAAAGGTTCAGCATGTTTGCGTTTCGGTGCACTTTCAGGTTGTTCTAATGAAGATGATGTCTAAATGCAATCAACTTTGGCAAATCATTCGCCCTTTGTGTTCAGGAAAGAGTGGAGAGTGGACACATTGTGTATAAACCCTTGATGAAGAGACCGCAAGTACACGGAAAACACGTTTGAAAAAGGACGGCAGTCCCAAAATCCAGAAGGATTAAACACGAATGACAAGCTTGGATCGAAACCCTAACACATGTTAAGTACCATCGAAGCGCATGTATGGATGTCGAGGATTTAAAAAGCTCATCCAGAGTACGACAAGAAGCAAACATCCAATTTCATTGTCATGTGAACTCACCAGTCTTCTCTGCGAGCGGTTGCTTTAGATCGGCCGCTCCCAGGGAAACATCTGGAATTACCACGTTTTTCAGAACGTGCTAACCACAAAAGTAGTCTGTATGCGAAGAGTTAAATATTACTGGTGAGTAACAGGGATTTCGATTAGCAACACACAACTGAGTGCAGTTTCCTCATTCCCAAAGACCTTTCAGATAGTCCCTTAACAAGAAAAAAGCACCATACCCCGCTTTAACTCTTGTCAGAGCACATCAGTAATGCAATCCCTGCGACGACTCGGAATCGAACTCTGACCAGGTTTCCATGTGGCAACCGCGCTGACTACTGTGCCATTGACTTCATATTAAGCACAACAGAATTAACTTATGTAAACGTTCAACCACATTTGCTCGAAGAGATGCTCTAGTCGTGGGGTCATTGATTCGGGTGGAGAGAAGCAACAACTTTTATCACATTTCGTCTCTTCTATGCAAACCACATGCTAATCGTCTGCCAAAATTGACTTCGTTTTGCTACTGTTGTCACTGCACACAGTTAAACGTGCACCGAAACACGTATAGGCCGGAACCTTCCTGAAACTGAGTTGCGTAGAGCGACCACCAGTGAGGTGAGTTAGTTCACGCATGCATCACAGACTGACCATACAAAATGTATTGATGGCTGAGGACAAACTCGACGACCGATCACTTACATTCACTGGACGTATTCGACTGGTAAATTCTAAGGGGTAATCCTTCTGGCCGCAAGTGCATATTTATTGTGTTACGGTGGTGGTGGCGACCAAGTGTGGTACGTAGTAAACGAAGTGGAGGATACAGTTAGAACCAAAAACGGGGATTAGAGTATAGCTAGTTTTGTAGTTTGTATATCAACGAGTTAGCCAATGAATGACTAACGCCGTCAAATGTGGACTAAACCTCGCCCGAAAGAGCAACACAACTTTCTGATGACAGTAACCATCCAGGAAGCTACACAAAAGCAAGGACCGATGCTGTTTACAGAATATAAACATAAAACAATTATGCCCGCTTTCATTAAACATGGGATGTAGTACTGTCAAAATTCAGTCGATGTGATCTGAAGTGAAACTCAAAGTATAGCGGAAAAACGTTTCCAAGAAAATTAAAACAATTAGGATTTGAGCCGTTAAGGACGAATTCAGTTTGTCCGAGGTTTAACATGATGAATATAGCAGCTGACCATATGATAAAAACTACATCAAGAAAGCGCAGATAGTCGGATGTGTCACTTCGGAAATATTCCAAGTGACGACAAGCTGAAGGAAAAAAAGCATCCGAGTGAAACTTACAGTGATGGTTGCGACAGTTCCGCTCGCAGTGGAATCCACTGAGGATCGCCGTAACGGACGACGCGCGGGAGACACAGGAGTGGCGCATGGATCGGCTGCAAGAAAACGAGGGTGAACACACGGAACGGGAGGACGAAAAACGTTAAACATCGAACAAACTAGATGTTCAATCTGCCAGGCGATTTTCGGAAAGCAATCCATCATCCATCGATAAGGGCTGGGCTGCGTACCAACAAGCATCGCTTTGTAGGATGACGATCTAATCCATCAGTCTGTTGGGAATCAGATCATGATCACTATGACCAACCCAGTCTGTCCCATTTAGTAGTGTAGAGAGATCTGGTTTCCCTGGTTGGAGGTTTCGTGATCGTTCAAATGGCTGGCTAGGGAAGTTATATCCATCACGGTAGCACACGGCATTCAAGAAACGCTTGCACTGACACGATTGCTGGTTCATCTATTTGGTCTTATTTCACTCATTCTTGTTTCCGTTCCCAACAGTGTAACCAATGGTGGCTCAACGACGACAGTCGTTCATGTGTGTATATGTATCAAAAACATAACAAAGGTTCGGACTGATGTTTAACTTCCGGATAAACATAATAAAACCGCCCTAGACTGAGGATTAAACAAGGGAGAAAATGGAACTAAAGTCACACAGACTACCGTCTAAAATCAAACATTCGACATAGGGGTGTTTACATTTTGCAAACAAAAAACCGAGTTAAAAAGTGTGTAAACTCGGTACTGACAAAACAACGATAGCATTTACGTTAGTGAACGTGGTCACTCCAAAATTTTATTTCAGACAGTATAAGTCACGCGGCCGCAATCTAGGACAAGAATTCAAACTCGGGAATATGTCATTATTGTTTCATGCAACAATGAAGAGTTAGATCAACAGAAGCAGGAATTTGTAACGTAACGTAATTCCTCTCTCCAAACAGGGTGTTAACAACCTAAAACCATCGTAACTCTATCAAATTAGAAAGCGCTCGTGGAGTAAGACAGTTGAGTGGAAGTAATCGCAAACTTACAGAAGCTGGATCTGGACGTCGGTGAAGATGGGCTATGAAGTGGTGGCAAATCAGTAGATCGTGAAGTGACCGAAGAAGTGCTGGTCGTTTCCGGTACCAGTGAGATAGAAGCTGATCGATTCATCGTCGCATTGTATTCCCGCTCAATGGTGATCGGAACCGGTTGTGGATGGGGTCGCGGCGGCAGAGGCTGAACAATAGCGCTGACTGAAGATGTGGGCCCGGCCCCGGTAGAGGCCCGAAGCGGACCACCACGGGTGAATTGTGAGCGGAAACGTGAAACAGAATGCCGAAAACTGTGCCAAATACGATTCCCACCTAAACGACTGGGTACCATAGACTCGGTCGAAGCGTACATACTAGGCAGGTGGGTTATGCTGGAAACACGAATTGGGTCAGCCAACAACGGTGCATGATTGTCCGTGGTTGAGGTAGCTGCATCCGAGTTCGTGGACGAGGTATGCTTGGAAGCCTATAGGGAGGCAAACCAGGGAGTAGCAGAATCCGGATCAAATGGCAAACACTAACAGTCGAAACGAGACGGGGCTCAAAACACAGACTACACATGCTCGGGTTAAATAAGCAACCACAAACAGTATTCTGTGATAAACTGATTACAGGTTGTCACAATGCGGACAAATAAACCCAACAGCAAACAATTACATAACATGAATGCATAACTATTCAGTTCAGTGTTCAGCTCATACATCAGACCATTACATTCCGCCGTACAGATCCCACATAATAAACTCAGTTTGTCATTCAGGAACTTCATTTGGTTGCACCGAGGCAATTGTTCATACATTTTCCGGCAGAATACCGACCGGAATATCTGTTCACGAACTCTGTCCGGAAATAGACAATTGGTTCGGTGCCCAACCAAAGGATAGATCGATCATAGTTCGAGAGAACGGATCACCTGTTTACAACTAACAGTTAGCATAGACTGGTTTAGGGACCACAGTGTATTCGGTGTCACGTGTACACTAAACTCGATATGTGCTGAATATTGTTAAACTGCCTACACCTATGCAGGAGAAGTAACGGTAATCGAACTCAATTCCACAGCTGTATGAGCGATGGTCGAGTGTTGCTGAGTAACTAAGTTGGCGCAAGATCCATAAAGTTACATTCTTTCACAAACAGTACGGCTGAGATTTAACAGTGACACATTCATCATACCTTTCATTTATTCATGCCTTCATTGAGATTGCGGATGCTAATGATGTTTCCATGTATCTGTTGTAAACCCTCATAAACGATATGTTGGTTCGATCTCGGTATAGTGGTGCACTCGATAAAATCGGATTCTCGTCCCGGTAATAATTCACACGGAAATCTCAGTCCCGAATAGTACCGCGACTGTTCCCGTATTCGTTCCCAAGGCAAGCCAAAAGACGCGTTCAGAATAAAGAGTTCTGTTCCGCCATAAAACGATGTACCACTAGGGCGACAATTTCAAATTATTTATAGGGCACGTAATGTCTACACATTCCCAACACATCATGAGAAAGAGTTAGGATCGCTAATGGGCATAACGGTATAAAAATTCTCAACCGATTTGAACAGTTCCGCTAATTGGGATTGAGTCAAGTGGGTTTTTTTTCTTTCTCACGACGGAGACTTCCTGGGACGGTAACAGGGTGGGCGCCCTAACAGTATCCCTATCTGTAAACTTCCTGTCACATCGTTGTTTCGTGTTCAGGATACAAAACAACCCTGTGTTTACTCATTTAAGACAAATTGTATTGGTAAACTGACATCGAATTATCGGTTACTGGCACGTCGCAAAATATATGCTTTTTTGTTGGGGCGTGTTGTGCTTTAATTGTTATACGACTATACAGTTTACTGCTACCTAAAATGGAAGTGAAAAAAAACATTAGTAAGAGAACGATGACAGTACAAACAGGTACGAATGCTACAGGTGTGGTGCAAACAGATCGACTGAGTTCCAATATACGTGCATTAAGCTGACTCAATGTGTGAAGTGGACCATGAAGATAACAGCCGGACCAGGAGCAACGACTAGTCACTGCCTTAAAATGGAATAAAATCGGTCAATAAAATTGAAGTCATAGCTCGTGGACTGATGTCGGTCTATGGTAATCATTTCTGATTAATAATTATAAAATTCGCTCCACCATGGATACATGTGCTGAGGGAGGCACAGTCAGGCACACGCGCTCAAACCCTCGGCTTTCTGCAGCTATAGCCCTCTTTGGAAAGGTCCCCTCTCTTTTTTACCGTTACTTGCTTTGCTCGTCGACATACGTCTCATCATCCACAACAAACAGCACCACAGGATTGTGACGATTCCATTACCATTACCATTCCATTACCAACTCTTCACTAAAACAGTTGTGGAAATCCTTCTCCTCTGTTTGTCTTATCACTTCAATGTAAAATTTAAAGTTTAAATCAAGAGGTAACCACAAAACAACGTTGAAACCTAGCATATCTCTCAAAATCCTTTTGCAAAAGATATCTCTTGACTCCAAAATCGCCTTTTTATTATAACACTACGTACAACAGAAAGACAAAGGCGATTTTTTTAAAAAATAACTAACAAATTAAATGATGAACAACAAAAGGGGGGGGGGCGGTTATAGAGGTAAAAACTATCAAGATGAAGACGAACGCCAACGGTTATAGTTAACAAATGCCATAAGAGAAGTGTATTTCTCTGCACGGTTCAAACCAGTGAGTCCTGCCTCCTTTGTGTGTTATCGTCTGTGATTTCCTACAACAGAACTTTTGTTCCAGAGTTACTCTCCTGCAACTAGCAACGCTAGGAAAAGCAAACATTCGGGCAATGCATGCAATTCACGGTACAATTATCACAACCAATTAGGATGGGACAATGGTTTGTCTAATCCAACTTCGTCTATCGAGTATACGACGCGCGTCATCAGAGTCGCTGGGTTAATTAACGTCTCGTTAAACAAAAGAACGGGTTGTCGACAGAAATTGTGCATAGTCCGCGTACATCAGCAAGACTTCGGTTTTGTACGGCAGTACAAATCGTACTTCTGTTAACAGTATAAAATCCTACCGGCCCACTGGCGGCTACAGGTTAGCAACCATGTAAAGAAAAACTATGAAAACAAATATTGCCACACGGCTAACTTCATCAGTCGTGTTAAGTCCGCATCACCTACACAGTCATACTTTGTCCATACCAATGACCAAGCAAAAGTATATCGTTCTACTAAATAGCAATGGCCAATAAACGCAAGAAGCATATTAACTGTGAGTGTAGTTGAGAAATTTAGAAAAGCCTGGTCACATCTTAGAATACTGCTGCGTTCGTCCCACGACAGCCAAGAGAAAATACATCTACAAAGCAAACACCTGTAATCACTGACAGACGCTAAGTCAATACATTTCATTGTGTTTCTTTTATGGTGCAAGATGCATGACACATCACAATGTGTGTACGGTAATTAATACTGTCAAACGGTACTGACGCAGACAGCAGAAGCGCTTGTAGTTAACCAGGATAGAACGCGCAACTGCATTTGTACATCGGAAGTCAGCACTGTTACCATAGTGAAATACACTGGAAAAAGTTAGGCGCGCACCTACTGTGGGACAAAAAATCAGTTGTTTGTAATGTTCAGTCGACATGGAACAAACAGGTATGTAGGTGCATTGCCCGAGACAAACTTCTCCATACTTTCACGCGCACTGGAAGAAAACTCAGATGCTCGGGGTAAATAAGGCAATTTGTTGGCGTTGATTCTTGTTGCTATGACATTACGGTAGCCACTGTTCCCGTGACCTTTCATGCATAATGACCAGTCATTCTACTATTATTTTCCTTTCAATTCTGTGCATGACCTCAAACAGTTCATTCACCTAAACACGCTCTCATCAAGCCTAGAAGGCTGACCGATACATATCGATAGTGTGGTGACGGACAGGAGTAGAAGAGGAACAGACTAACATCGACTTCATCTCAAAAGGTTACATGAAAGAGTAGGTGTGTGTAAATTCTAGGGTGTGATTCAATGACTGCAAAGGCATTTCCACAACAGATGATGATTTATCCCACGAATTAGCCAACTAGAAGGAGTGAACTGATCTTCTCTGATAATATCGTCAACCGTTCTGGTTACAAGGACAATTACCCCTAAAATGATCAGACTAGATTACCAAATATTTCAATCGGATGAACCTGCAACCTACCGACGTAATCTTTCACGGACATTCAAATTTTCTCACAACAATGAGAGTCTACTTTGGTCTACTCGATCACTTAACTCTGATTCAATGGAATACCTTTGGTATCCAGAACGATCGATTCCGAGAACTGTATAACTGCAAACATTTTCACTGATGAGGCCGGTGTCTTTAAAGGCAAGATAGTAGAAAAACCGCAGCAAATCGTGCAACTTATCAACAACAAGCGAAGGACAACTAATGGTGTCAAAACAAGACATTCGAAACAGTGTTCTTCTCACGGCAAATGTACACAGATGGCTTTGTTCATTTTTTTTGTTCAGCCGTGTGTGATACTTGTGGTATGTCATTCAGCCATGCAAAACCGTCAGGGAAGTGTACACTCATACGAAAGTCATTATGCTGATGAGCAAATGACGTTAGACAACGGACGTACAGAAAAACGGTAGTGACAGCCGTGTTTTCATTTTAACAAGTCTCAGTCAGTTGAGTAATGCTAAATAATCAAGGCTACTTCACACTAAGAGTCGTTACAATCTCGATCATTTGCTTTCACCCTTAGACAGCCATTCGAGAAAGGTGTTACAACCCTACAAGATGTAGACTGAGGCCAGCATCATAGGCGACAGCTAGAGACATGGCAACACGCACGAATGGGAGACAATTGCAGTGCAATCCGAATGTTAATGTCATTAGGACTGAGCTCCCGCAGGCTCTGTGTGTGAAGAAAACGGTGTCCAACTTTTAGGGCGCCCACTCTGTGACCGTCCCAGGGCTCCGCCGTCGTGAGAAAGAAAGAAAAACCCACTTGACTCAGTCCTAACTAAGGGACCTGCTCAAATCGGTTGACATTTTTCATACCGCTACGCACATGTGCGATCCTAACTCTTTCCCATGATGTAGTGGGAATGTGTGGTCATTATGTGCCATATAGATTCCTTGTATTTGTTGTCCTAGCCGTGCCCAGCGTTTTGGAGCGGAACAAAGCTTTTTATTTTGAACGCGTCTTTTAGCTAGCCTTGGGAGCGAATACGGGAGCAGTCGCGGTACTTTTCGGGACCGGGGTTTTCGTGTTAATTATTACCGTGACGAGAATCTGAATTCTGCCACGCGAGTTACGATAGCTAGGACGAACCAGCGTATCGTTTAGAAGGGTTTACAACATCAACCAGCTACGAAACACTGCTAATGGATGACACAGGAAGATATTCCACACCAATTGATAATCGTCAGGTTGTAGAAAACCTTGAACATGGAAATAAAAAAAGATCCGGATACACCCCACACTCATGCGCGATAAGAGCCAAGTATAAGCAACAGTAAGTCACAGGTAGATGACACTCACAAACGTTGTTCACATATCCGAATGAAATGACAAACAAAATGATCAACTCACATTTGGGGCGGAAACTTGTATTCGCGGCTCAAGTAAATCTGGTAGCATGTGAAGTCCAGAAGACAACCTTCCATCGGACACGGTCAGTATAGGATTTGGTGACAAGTCAATCGATGAGGGAACAACTCTGGCTTGTGTGTCCAATAACTGAGCGACCAAATAGGCATGTAAATCTGCTAGACATGAAGCGAAACGCAGTTCGAATTCACAAATGGTCAGCCGGTAGGACACTTCGCACAAGCTGCAATTAAACGATGGAGTTTGACATACAGCCCATAAGACAGGTCGATCATGCAACCAAGCACGAGAAGTTAAAATCGAGAGAACTTACTTGACTGGTCGCGCTCGATCATCATGCCAAAGGTCTTGAATGTCTGGAACTACGTTTGTGAACCAACCACCGTCAACACCAGAGGCAGTTGTGACAGAATCCCCGTTTGCCGAAGCCAACGAATCGAGGTTGAACAGTAGGCGATTACTGGGTGCGCTCGCCCATGGGTTAGGTAACGGACTGGCAAATACTGCACGCCACTGAGCCAACGCCTCCTCCCACTGGACACACTCGCGTGTGATTTGGTCCACGGTCTCTCGATGCAGAAGTTCGCGCTCTCGATACGTGTGAATACTGTAGAGTGAAGAGATAACATCGAAGAAGCATTCGAGAAGATACAAATAAATATGTGAACAATAATCACTAAATAAACTCAACTAGACAGAACACCATATATATCGCCGATCGATTTATGTGCCTAGGAAACTGCATCAACGGTGACAAAAGCATAAGAGAAGAAGCAAAGTTCGGTATCTCAAAGGTTAGGGCAGAATTTGTCAACCTAAGTCACAAATGGTGCCAGAGGCGTCTCCTTCAAGCCTAAACACTCTAAGACACGGAAACGTGCGCCAGAAGAGTGGATAATGTAAGCCGTCTACATATACTTGGCCACAGATGTCAATATACAATCGCGTGTATTGGATGACATCAACTAGTGTGGGAAGATGAAGCTAAAAAGCAGATAATTTGTGGCCTAAGGAGTTCAGTGTATCAAACTTCAAGAATCCAACTAACTACCTGTCTTTTGGATGCCACTTCACTCTTACCTGAAATTGCTGTTTGTCCACAAAGTATGGACATCTTGCAGTGAACTAATAGAGTTCTAACAACAAATCTCATCCTCGTTTAACCAAGGCTGTGTTACCATGGTCCTATGACAAATAAGAATTGATGAAACTTACTGCTGTAATGTAATGTCACATGATATTAATGTTGGTCCGAATGAATCCAGCAAACAGAACGACCATGCCGTATCGAATGATCGTTCGTACAGCTCATCCTAATTTAGACAAACTGCTCGTCAAAACAACACTGCACTATGCAGATGCTTGCAGAGAAAAGCAGTACGATATAATTAGCACAAAAGTGATGATATCGACTACTGAATTTACGAGGATAATCTCAAAACTAGTACCTCCAGATGCGTTTGCCATACACGTTTAGGCATTTATTAAGTAATGTCTAGGATACCCAATGGTATTCGCTCAACTGCGTTGGTGCAACCCAACCGGTCGTGTGGCAACAAACACCACTTGGGTTTGAAGGTTGCAAAATTAACTTCACTCTTACATAATAAACGATAGCAGTGAACTGGTAACCAAACTATCACGCGCGACAGATACTCAAATTCAACCGACAAAGCGGTTATGTGGCGCATTAAAGCTACTTAAAGATTGAATCACATAGTGTCGAAATTTTTCAGAAATTTGTCTAACAGTGTGATCAGTAGTCTCGATTTGGTTAAGCCTCGAATAGAGCAGCCAAACTGAAAAACTTAGAGAAATGTTTCGGGAATCGTTTTATTGGAATGATATCGCAATCTGTTGCAGCAGAAATTGCTAACAGTGAACCTAGTCTTCTCAGACAGAGGAGAACCAAGTACAACATTTTGACCTCTAAGAAAGTTCTCTGAGTGGACTATTTCATTGGTCACACGACTAGTGGCGTATTACCCGATACAAAGGGTTGAAAACACATGCTTGCATCCCCCTTACAGACACCACTAAAAAATTAAGCATTCGAGGGAAGAAACGAATAGTATATGATCACTGAGGGATGCTGACTTGAGATGGCAACGTTGATGAGTTCAACATGCCAGTGTCAGATTCAATATCCATTGTCCACGTATGACTTACTTCCCCGGGGTGCTAGAGTGAGTTGGTGTATCACCGAAAAACTAACCACATTACGAATCGTTCGTTCGATCGAAGTTTAGTTGGGCCAACAGGAAGTTGTTACTATCCACACTTTCATAACTAACCATCGGTCGTGACTAATCTGCCGGCCGGAGCTCCACTGAGATGTGCAGAATGAAGCAAACGAGACACCGAATCTTAAATCGGTTTAAGAGTAGTGAGGTTGTGTAAGCAAATATCGAATGAGCTCAAAGACATATGGGGTTATAAACGGAGGATTCGAAAGCAGCACCCGAAAGGCACGACTATCGAAGTGAACCAACTGATCCTAACGAGCACGACAGCGAATACACACGTCTACGAACAGGCACTTCACAAGCTACCATTACTTCCAGTTTTGCACAAATAATGTCTTTGAAGTACCCCATGAGTCGCCGGATCACCGGACAGTGGTAGCGACCCATAGGAAATTCAGCCTACTCTTGAACGCTGATTAATTATCGAAACATCCATAGTGACAGCTCCGCTCCTCAGTAAATTACCTCACGAGTGGTGTAAAATGTTATTCCGACCCACTGATACCGTGACTCATTGTAGTCCCGACAACATCAACAATGCGGTCAACGCACACTAAAGTTATCGTGACAAGCGAAAGACCAAACCAAAGTAGATAATATCGGGCAGACGTTCCATCAAGACCGCATATTCACTTACTCCCTGCAGTTTAGGCATACCTGAGGAAAGAACGGTTGGATTCCTCGTGTTCTGTCTCCTGATGCGAGAGTGATTCCAGCATATTTTCAAAATTGTTTATCTTACATCAGTTGAATCGATCAATAAGTATACACGCAAAACGAGACTGAGTCTTGAAGCGGCATACAGGTTTGCGCATCTCGATGACTTATTGGCAGAACTGGACGGTGTTATGATAGCACCCACAGGTCAATAGGTAGAGGTCTGACAAACCACCATCCCCAGGTCTTCTAAGTTGAAAGTTGGATGAAGGCTGGCCTCTTTTCTCGTGAAAAGCACTAGATTTCATGTACCACTATAAACCCGCAGGTTTTTAAAACAAAGGCTTTGGTTGAGAACCCTAATGGTCCTCCTGCCTGCTGCATACAGCAGGATGGTGTTGTAAACTCTCGAAAGGACATGCTGGTTGGTCCTCGATATAGTAATGTGTTTGACAAAAATCGGAAATTCCTCCTCACAATGATTAACACAGAAAATCTCGGTCCTGAAAATAACGCGACTGACCCCGTAATTGCTCTCGAAACAAAACAAAAGACGGGTGCAAAAGGTGGCTTTGTTCCGCTTCAAAAACGTGTGCAACAAGGAGAAAATCACAAGGTGTTTATATGGTAAATAGTGGCCTACGAATCAGAAAATCAAAGGACAATTACCGAAGATAATAGCTTAAGTCACCAATCCACTAATGAGCATAGTGGAATAAAGATCGGACAGATAAAAAAAGGTAAGGTTATCTCTCGATTGTTCTGGACAAGTCCGCCCACTCCGATTGGATAAAATCGTTTTCTCGAGGAAGGAGGCGGTTTTAAATGGGAAAAATGGATTCCCTAGCAGAAGTGAAAACATCCTACTGCTGATCTCTCTCTCCATTGTCACATTAAATCCAGCTCTGAGACCCTTACCAACCCCCATTTCTAGTAATTACTCTGCGAGTCTCATTATATATATATATATAAAGTATATAAAAAGAGGCACACGCTGAGTAGTGAACGATTTATTGTGACGTTTCAAATCCACACTAGGATCCGCTATCAAATGAATAAATGTGTTGGAATGAGATTGTTCTGCCACTCACCGTGTTCGCCTGTCGATCTGCCTTCGCCCGTTTCAGTGTCAACGATGCTGACGCAGTGGCTGAACGAATTGTGCGAACGGACAGTCAGTACAAGCCGTTCCCCTTTCAGCTCTACCCGTGCGACCAGTTTCGTACGATCTATGTTGACCTCGTGACCTGCGTCCGCGCAGTGGTGCGACAGTTGTCATCTAGGGTCGGCTCGTCGCATCGCTAGTCTGTGTTCGTGCACTCGCGTGCGCTGCTGTTTGTCTGTCTCTCCTAAATGCTGATGGTGACAGCCCAGACATGGAATCGCGTAGACCACGCCAGACTGTTCGTGTGGTTCACCAAAACTGAACGGAGCGCTAAGTTTGGTTTGTGTGATATTTGGATGTCCAGTGGTTGGAGCATCCTTTGTGCTGCTTCAGATGTGCAAGCTTATCCGAGCAACTGGTTCCAGACGACCGTCTGCCACCGAAGCTATCAGCGAGGCAGATGGCATACTCATTCACGATAAGTGCAAAAAGTTAGAGCGTTGGGCGGAACACTTTGAGAGTCAATTTAACTGGCCTTCTGCTTCTACTGTGTGTTAGCCACAAAATTGTAATGTGGCACCCTGATCGGTAAATTTGGTAACACTCACTGAGACAGAGGTCCGCAATTGCCTTTCGGCTCTCAAACGCAATAAGGCTGCTGGCTCAGATGAGCTCATGCCGGCACTTATCAAAGAAGGTGGGGAGGCGTTAGTAGTGGCTTCGACTCAGTTGTTTCAACTTATGTGGACGACGGAGACCGTCCCTCCGTGCTTGGCTCACTCGATATTCCATATTCAAAAAAGGGATCAGGAGTACTTGCGAAAATCACAAGGGAATTAGCTTGAATGCAGTCCTTGATATAATTTTGACACTCACAGCACTTCGTTGACTCACTGAATCTCGAGAGACGGATATTAGAGAGAAACAGGAAGGGTTTCGCCTTAGATGAGAATATATTTATCAAATCTTCATTCTCCGGTAAATTCTGGAACACCGTCGTACGTACTGCCGGCCAACAATTGCCGTATTTCTCGACTATAAAGGTGCGCTTGATTTACAGGTGGATCGATTTACATCTTTAGAGCTGCCTAAGAGTACAAGTGTACCGACCAAGTCGACACTATTTCCACCGTTCAGCTCCGGTTAAGGTTTACCGTAAACTGCGCGATAGCTTCAATATCAGGAGCGGCGTAAGAAAAGGTTGTCCATTCTCACCTGTTTTTGTTTATTTCTGCCATGATCGCGGGGTTATCGACTGAAGTTAACGGACAGTAACTGTGTCTCCTCTCGAGGCGATCGGCCAACCTGATCATTACTCACAAGCGAAAGTGGTTGAGTATTCACATATGATAATTCGGTCGTGACTAATGTGAGGCCAATGGCTCAGCGGTAAACACGGTTGCCTCAATGAAAGCATGACCAGAGTTCTAGTCCCGGCAGTGGCGAGGATATACACTACTGACGAGCTCTAATTAGGGCGAAACTCGAGTCTAGTGCTTATTTTCGAAAGGAGTTGGCTGGAAAGTCTGTGGGAATGCGACAGCTGCGATCAATGGTGAGTGATGTTCAACGTGAAAATGATGAATGACCGTGTGCGACAGGCACACGATGCCAGTGTGGATCTGATGTCTGCCGCAGAACTGATTCATCTTAATTATGCTAACAACAAGGCGTTGTTTGAAAATTTCCAAGGAGCACAGACATCGTTGAAAGTTGATTCGCTTTACAATCTCACAGTGCAAAGTGCTTCTGCAAGACTGGTGTGACCACGTAGTGCTGTTATCGAATGAAGTTATGGAGATTGTTGGAAAGTTTGTGTACATAGGAAATTACATTACCAGCGGTATGAAATAGGAGCTGATATTTGTAAAAACAGAGTGGTATTCGCTAACCTAGGACAACCCTGACGACAATGAGACTTACGGGTGGCGTATATAAGGTGACCGTAAAGACTGTGTTACTTTACAGCTAAGAAACTTGGCTGTTCAGAATGGAAGAATGACTCACTACCAGGTACCTAACCATCGATGTTTGAGTTCGATCGCTCGTTATCGGGTGACACCAGCTGGTAATGGACGAAAAGGTTATGGAGCGAGTGGTCGGTAGTGATTGTCAGGCGAGTTCTTTTGTTCATACCCTTGGGTGGTTACATCATGTACTATGCGTGCCAGACTGTTGTCTATCACACTGAACATTCTTAGCCAGTGCGGTAGCCGACTGGTGCAATGTGCGAGATGGACAAATGATGATATGGAACAGATAAATGAAATGATTCACTGAGATCGGGTTTATCTAACGGGCTACAGCCTTTGCGACTCACGAAGTCGGTAATTTGAGGTTTTATGTGAAATGGTAGCTAATCGGGCTCAGTGGCATGAACATCGTCGTCGTGTGATCGAGCTGTTTTTGGAGTAAGTGTACTTACTTACAAGGGACAATGAAAGCTGTACGGAAGCTATTCTGACGATTGCGCTCCAATTCCATTTACAGGTCGATTGTTTGTCTGTAAAGTGTAGACACCTTGTATGTTCATTATTTCTAGCGGCTAGGTCTTTTTTCTCTCACTTCTTTTTCAGAATGGCTCATTACGGTTGTATAAAAGTTATTAATTAGCAAGAATCACTGATGTATTGTTGTCATCGAATATAGGAAGGAAGACATATACATTGGAGGATAATCGTACACTACAGTAGGATGTGTCTGGAAACTAACAAAACATTCTAGACCTCGTACGCAGGTACATCTACGGCTAAAGGTTGTAGCTTCTGTTTTCCATTTAAGGAAACCAAGTTTTGGCCGACCCTTAGTGACAGAAAAATGATTTTAACAAATATAAATGCACAGCTACATACTGTCGTTTCATACTACTGTGCACAAACCTAATCAGGGTGAGGTGTTCGATAGTCTTTAGGTTAAACGTAGTGATTTTTACCCAGAAATATAGGGAGAAAGGGAACTCCGTCATGTGGTCAATACTATAAGAATTCTCTCTCACTACTGATAACTCCATTTAACCATTTGTGTACTGAAAGTGCCGGACCATATTTCTAAATGCCTCTCAAAACCGTAGGTGCAAGTTCGTTAGTAGGTTAAACTGAAAATAAACAGAACCCTGAAAGGATATTTGTGAAAAATCTGGGTTTCAGCTCGATTTGAAAGAGCGCGTCCGAACGCGCCAAACACTCCATCAGCTGATATGCGAAGTAATGCCGGGAGCTCCGAAATTTCACATTTGCACCTTGTCTATTCAAGGTAAGCGATCGATTATCAACATTCTTAAGGGTCTCAATCTTGATTACTTTTCTAATTCTACCGGACTGAAATTGATCAACCTAGCTGAACCGCGTGCAAATAAAAGTAACCACAGGGCGTCCGGCTGTTATGTTATCACAGCAGTAAAGGGAAGTACGGGAAAACATACTTGGAAGATAAAGAAAGCGGCAGGATACTGCATTTTAGAATCGATCCAGTTTGGGAACGATACGGTTGAGATGATATGAAAGACGCGACGCACCATGCATACGCAGTATGCGTTGGTTTGGAATCACAGAAGTCAAACGAAAACTAAATGGAAACAAAAACGTTGCGAGGAGTCTTTCAAAACAGTAACTGGAATTAGATGGACTGACAACAGAACCTAACGACGCCGAAGGACCAAGGCGATGTCATCTATCGTCTAGTTCAGGGATAAACACACATCCAAACAACGGTCACTTTTCTTATAAGAACCACGTCTTATTAGACATTGGAAGTTTGTCCCTAGATTACTAACTTTTGAGAGATTACCGTTCCAAACTTCTTCCTAAGGAAGCCAACTTACTGTCAAACTGTTTAATCGTCGTTGGAATCTCCGAACAGCTATGAAACTTCTATCGAGTAAGGAACTACCACTTGGTAGAGTCTGCTACAAATAATTCTCGTGAAGTTATACAGTTAAAACGTTTCCGAATACAGTTATGAATATAATGCTATGCAAAACAGGACAACCAAACAAAGAAGAAAACCGGTGAGCAACAACTTACAGGGAATACGGAATATCATAAACCTTTAACAGAAATGCCACTAAATACTATCCGTTCGCATCTATGACATCGATTACAACAACAGATGTTGCGCATGTTCTTGTCCGAGCAAGAAGTCACCTTTTCCAAATACCTCTGTGCATCGTGAATAAGGCCATTCAGATGAAGTGCTGAAGTTACCAAATAAGGACGCTGTACGACAGTTTTCTCAGTTCAATCATGGTTCCATCACACACGGGGAGTGAAGCAAGAGCAATGACTATCAAAGACGTAAAACCAATCAACTCAAACATCAAAAGTTCACTGAAGCGTACAAGAAACCTCATAAAACGAACGTTAGACTTTTGACTGTGCTGAAAAATGGTGTGAGTGAAATCTTAAAACAGAAATTACAAAGACCTCAACAAACAAAAAGTAGATGGATAAAATAGACAGCTTGTTTAGAAACATCATTTTTCAGAGAATGAGTAAAACGAAATTGATCAAACTAAACCGAAAACAATACTTGAGCAACTCACAGTTCATTGAAAGACTGTCTGGTTAAATCGCTCAGTATGAGAGAGTCCGATGGTGGAGGGCTATTTGGAATAAGCTGTGTCAAACCTGAATTGAAATTGTAGTGCACAGGACCCGGGAATTGCAAACTACAAAACAGCAAAGAAAACATCGAAAATGCTGTACTGTTTGATTCGGCGCGCCTTAAGGTGTGACTGATAACACACCACATTGATCTAGGATCATAGTCAACCCAACACATCATTCCACCATTTGTGAAAAAAAGGGAACAACGGAACCAATATATCCTTACACCGGGGTTTTTCCAACTATTCTGTGGCGGTTTAGAACGGTGGTGGATTTGACAGCTAGGAGTGATTATCTTTGTGTTCTGTTGTACGTCGAGCGTGGCACACAGAGCACAAATGTTCCATCATCAAACGAGTTGAAATCAACAGTACACATGGATTTGGGTGCAAGGGCTGGTCGAGTATGGTGAATGCACGAGTGGGATGGTTATTTGGTCCGAAATCAGATTGGTTACTTCTTGTTATTGTTTGGTCTTTGACCGAGCCGATCACTTCCAAATTGTATTTGCAGCTCGATATGGATTGATTGTCCACAATCGATCGCGGACCACCAAGCTACTCTGTCTCAGTTTACTCGTTCTGCCGCACGATGATATCTCGCCACGGCCACATTTACGTCTCCTTAAGTTTGTTCTTCATAACGATTTATAGCTTTTGCTTGATTCTGTATTTACTTATTGATCAGATCGGCAAATATCAAACTTCCCGAGATTCTCCTACGTGCTTGATGGCTTCCGGTGTCATCCTGGTTGCAACGCCCAGACTGACTGTCCAGTTTGATCGTTGTGCACGGAGAACGAAATAGGGTTGTGCTTCTTAATGTCTAGTCACACAAGATATACTTTCGGGTGCAAACCTTGAGATGCTAAGTTCGCAGGATTACATTTGGTGTCCACATATCGCCAGTCGTCCGGACTAGATAGGTCGTGTATAGATGACAATCGATTGGCGACAAACGTTTCAAACTGGTTAGAGGTATTGCGAATAGACTGAAGAACAATCATTGAGTCTGTCCATAACGTGACGGATTTGACTTCCTTCAGTAGCTCATCTTTGACGTAGTTGGTCAGCTTGGCAGCCAGGACAACCGCTGTCAGCTCCGTCCGAGGTATGCTCACAGTATACGTGGCAGCTACCCTTGACTTTCCAAGCACCAGGGAGCAATAGGTAGATCCACACTCATTCACCAGTCCAGCGTACATAGCTGCTCCATAGCCTGCTTCTGATGCATCTGAGAAGCCGCATAACTCCATCTGATACGGCCATTCCAAAGTTCGCGGCTTAATACAACCGGGGAGCCGTAATTCCATCAACCCAGTCAGGCCATGTAGCCGCTGCTCCCAAGCGACAGTCTCTTCCGAAGCCAGTTCTTCGTCCCAGTCAGCCTTCTTCCTGCACAATTCTTGCAAAAGGCGCTTGGAGGTCAGTAAGACTGGAGCGACCAAGCCAAGAGGGTCAAACAGTGAAGCCGCGTAGGGAAAATAGTCCGCCGAGTAGCCTGACCTTGTCAGCTACTCACTTCAGAACGTATATTAACACTTTGGCTATCCCAAACGACTCCGAGGGCCTTCTGTGTTTCCGTCTGTTGCCGGTCCTGGTTTAATGTTACAAAACTGAGGTCCTCCATTGGTATATCAGTGGGAGCATCTCCCATATTGCTATAAAATTTGGTCAAACGGTAGCCACCATTGAGTCAGACTGACTTTAGCAATAGGGCAACCGCTTGCATATCCTTCGCGGTCGACATGCCTATCAAACAGTCATTCACGTAGAAGGCTCTATGTAGCATCTCTGCAATACATTGTCCCTCGGCATCAAGGCTGTCTTTTATTGCATGCTTCAGAATAAGACTTATACAACTTGGTGAAGAAATACCCCCAAAGGGATACACCGTCATTCTATAGATCGAAGGGCTCTGAAGTAAATCGCCTTTATACCACCATAGGAACCTTAGGCTATCTCGATCATCAGAAGGCAGCTTGACTTGGTGGAACATGGCTTCGATATCAGCTAAAAATGTATACGGATGTTCATGAAACCAGAGAAGCACACCACATATGTTGTTTACCAATCTGGTACAGTAAGCAGCTGAGAGTGCACGGAGTCACCCTCGTGTTTGACAGCGCAATCAAAAACTACCCTAACCCTGGCGGGTTTCTTAGACTTTACTGTCAGCGAGTCCTGGTTGACTGCCACGTGCTCTACGTCTGTAGATTTGAACACTAGATGATTTGGTAGGTACCAGATAGTGGATCGCCTGTTTTCTCCTTCAGGCACCCGAACTAGTTCAGTTTGTCCACTAGTGATGTACTCTTCCATCTTTGACACGTAAATTCATACAGCACCTTGTCACGTATAAGACGATTTTTCAAACTGTGAAGTCTGTGACAGATTAACATTCTGCTGTTTGGCAAACTCGGCTAGCCATTTCTCCAAGGTAGGGCTATCTGATAGTGATCATCAACGAATGTAAGATACTTTATCATATACTCAAGGGCACCGCAATCTTCAACAGACAGCTAGTTGGATGCATTCGGTTTCATTGAATTCAAACTTAAACATCCTCTGTAGTTGAAGCGACACTAATGCATCACTAGACAAGTAGTATACTGAAGTTTCCGCTTTGTCTGTGCGACCTTCTGTCTGTTGACCTTAACAACATCCAGCCCAGAGGTCCACGTACAGCGTACAGGTCTTTACCTTATCAACCGTAGGCTAGTCAACAAAAAACTGATACGCAAATACATATATGTGGAAAACACGGAATGGATAACGCAGCAAACATGGGATCACTTTACAGGAGACAAGTGAAACGATCGAGATGAAGCATGCCTAACAAAAAACCAAGCAGATAGCAGTTTAAGCAGGTCAACTCCGCACTGAGGTAGTTCTGTGAAACGAACACTAAAGTGATAGATCAACCTTGTGGGTTGATCATCGTATGAAGTTTGAAAATGTATTCGTCGGGGGCCAATTCAACAGAAAAAACGACCAGTTGACAACTTACTTGTTTTGTTCCAACAAAGCTGTGAGATTTCGATCAATCTGCAATTCTTCCAGCCATGTGGGAGAACAGTCTTGTACAGTTTCACCCCCAAAAACTAGGAGATGTCGTCTGAAACAGGAGCACAGAAGAAAACGTCAAATAACCTCACAAAAGACCTCCTGAACTACAAAAATTGTATACGGAGATTGAGCATCAGTCAAATCGAAAAAAAACTTACACTACTTCACACGTCAGCTGCATTGTCCGCTCGATGCCGTTCAACAGACATGGACGCAATTGTGTATGTAGCCATTGCTGAAAGTGATTGGCTTTGGAAATGGACAGGAAATAGTCGTTGTGGAGTACGTGCAATTTTCTGGTTACATTTTCCAAATTATTCATTAACATTTCCACGGTTCGACGATGGTAGGATGTGCCTAGAAGATCAGATAAACGGGAAAGAGTATACGAGCTAGAACTACGGAAGAAGCAAGCTCATTCATGAAAATCTGGGGATGCACCAACATAGAATATCAGGTAACGTATTAAGGATGTCAACCTAACGTTTACTATCTTACACACATTTTGTTCAGCCTCTAGCCTATTGACGTATGAATCAACAGAAGTAACGAACTGCGGACTGTATTCTTCGACAGGAATATCTCTTGACTCTCCCAAGTACGGATCAGAAAATTTAGGGGGATATGACGAACTATCGGAATCCGTGACACCAATATCACTATTTCCAGCTGAATGGACAGCGAAGCTAGATGAGAAAAGCCATGGCAAGGCTGTTAACAAAAGCCACCTAACCCTCATACGGCATTCAAATGTCTGCTTGTGACCGTACCGTTTATGAAGTGAAGCCACTTCAAAGAGTTAATGTGCCAAGTCGTTTTTATCTCCATTCTTTTTCGCCTGAAAAACCTCTAGCTCTAAAGCCACAAGGTGACTACACAACATACCAAGTCAAGTGTAGGATAAACACAATCGGCAACCGGATGATTAGCAGCCGGCGTCACTGCCAGTCAGCTGACACAGGTTCTATCTTACCTGCTGTCAGGGTGTCATTTGACGTTCAATTTATCCAATCTGTCTTCACATGCATATTTTGACGCGGGGATGTATGTAAGTAGAATAAATGAATTGACCACTGACCTATTGCAGTCAATAATGACGAGGATGGGCTGCTCAGATAGGTGATCAAGTCACAGGCGCGCACGTGGAGAAGTTGAACAAACGCATTCCATAACGGATCAAATAATTTGGAGCAAACAACCAGCACCTAACTAATCGATACGTTGATCACGAGAACAAGAGGATGATAGTCACCCCCCCCCAAGTCGTCCCTCGTTTTCAGTGCTAGGTATTCAAAGAGGAAGTGCATGTGTTTCTTGAAAGCATTAGCAGACACTATGGATCAGTACAATAGTTGACATGATCTGAGTGGCTCTGCAACAGACTAATAGAGGACATAGGAGAAGCCTCAGGAAATTAACTCCATCATATCAAAAGGGATTCAATCAGTTTCGTTTGAACAAATTTGTCGGAAAAAATAGTTTCTGGATACAAACCATGCAACAAAACTATATAGAAGCATCATTTTGCGGACACTCCTTAACTGTCATAAGATCGGGAACGATTACTTGTCAAAGTCCATATGTTGAGATATTGTCCATCAGGATACTAAGTTGATCCGTATCACAACAGAAATGCCCGCGACGAATGGTGTAGGTTTGACGTCTACACTCATAACCAATCACGTACTTGTTCATCAGCTTTAAAAGCTGTGCCTTTCGGCCCATACACGTGAAAGATTGACGCAGAGTTGTCAAATGATGAGTGAAACCGGGAAAATTTGACATAGAAAGCTGAAGGTTTCGCGAATGATGTCATTCTGAGGTATTAAATTAACTAAGTTTTGAAGCCATAGAGTAGTGCAGCCCTTAGAGTCACCTTACATATGCGACCCATAAGCTACACAGAAATCTTTCTGTGGCCAGAAGTGTTCCAGATTTGCAACCACCACTTTAGCCCTGGAAATACGAGCTTCTGTTTTATTTCTTATACATCCGCTGCTGCTAGTATACACAAACCGATCAATAACCATCAAAACTTCATTGTCTAACATTAAATCTATGTAAGCACAGCGAATTTGTAAAAGCGCTTTGAAGATGAAAAGCGCATTCCGAAGAATTGTGAAACAATACCTAGCAGTGTCTGTGAAATTGACAAGCAGCAACATCTCATTTCGTTAGCACTGCAGAAATCAATATTCAATCAAGTGGAAAGTTCAAGCCAGCAAATAATGAAAATCGTAAACAGCCCTCCGTTATTTTGGTCAAGAACAACATTGAACGGAAACGTCGAGAGTGGATAGTTTTGGTGTGTGCTGTTTTTGGTGCTGAAGATGATGGACAATTTGACAATCTCAGCTGAATTATGAGAATAAAGCGCTAAGAGTATGTACACAAATTTGTCCGGCACACTTGCGGTTAGGCGGATCGAAAAATACAGGTCGATTCACTTTGGACTACTTGGTCATGCTGATCTTTCCGTCCATTGTGATAAACTGAATGGTTATTTGGAACTTTGTTTTCATGTCTGCTGTTCCGGGGATAAACTGTTTGTACGTGCCAATGGATTATTATCCCTAGTCTCAGATGACTCCATCGAATGAAAGGACGAGTTTAGACAGAGAACTACGCAGTACTGAGAGCACGTTCACCAGTACACAAGTGAATTATGTCGTCCTAATGCTGAGTACACTGGACAGTCACAAAGTCTGGAGACAGCCAAGTCGTGTCATCCGCTCTGTGTATATTTTAAAAAAATATTTTGAAATAATGAAGAGTTGAACCGTAATTTGGAAAGTTCACTGAACGTTTCCTCATCACCTATATGTGAACCGCTTCCTTCAACTGACACTTCCATGCCTATGAAACACACAGCTGAACAAAAGGAAATGATACAACACAAATGACGGTAAAACAGAGGGGCCAGATTGATTGTCATTAATTATGTTCTAAGAATGTGGTTAAATTTTGGCTACTTTCTTTTATGTATATTCACAGAGAGCACCACATAGAAACATCGTTGACCTCTACCAGCACATGAGTACCAAAGAACGACAGATCGAGGACGTTAAAGTTTTTTGAGACACTTATCCTTGTGGGTAGAATGTCGCAGAATAACTACAATGGTTCGCACCTGTCAGTATAGGTCCACTATTGACACACTGTCCTGTATTGGCCACTCAACTTTACCATCCGTGCATAACAAATGTAGGGCAGTCCTTAACTGCAGCAATGCTTTCAACTGCGTCCATAGAGATTCGGTTTTGTCTTCCCAAAGAGTGTGGAATTCCACCATCTCTCATAATGTTGATTTTGTTATTTTTCGAACCGTTCGAAATGATTAAGAAATTTCCCCCGCTAGTCAGGAGTTCGACCGTTTCTTAAAACAGAATTCTTACTACACCTTTCTTTTTCCTTCACATGAGTCCTACGTTAGTTTCCAACAATCCATTTTTTGTCGGAGAATGCAGATGACTGATATTTGGAAGCATCCTTCTCCCTCGCATTGTAGAATGGTCTTACTGAATTGGCTAGTTGGTTTAACGCAAGCTCTGTATTGCTCAATAAGTTCAAATGTAACGATGTTCCAGCTACGTTTCTTAAAGGAAAAACTTGAACGCAGCTTTTTGATACCTGTTCCCAAACACAAGTAGAGAGGTTTTTTTCTTAATTATTTAGATGTTACGATAAGCCGTAATTTCGCGCAGGGTCTTCATGTTAACAATGTTTTTGCTAAAGTGAGAAGATCCGAGTTTGATGCTTCAGGTCGTTTTCAGCCCATATGATCATATCCTCGGCTTCGTTAATGCATACCTACTCTTTCTGTGATTATATTGCTCTCTAGCAATTCCCCTTGGAATTCCAAACAAAGATATTCATGAGGTTACATTTTGGTGAATTTGTCCAGTTTTAACATTTCAAAGCATATAGGTCACTTGCAGACGCAAACTCATTTACCCGTTATAGTTGTATCACTCACCCGCAAAATTTCACCTGATCCACAACAGTCTTTCTAAACTGATATCCACATCCATAACCAGGTCGCGTATCAGATTTACATATGTCCGCAGCCGTATTATCCCATGGTTTAGCACATGTTTTTATAATTCTCCACCATTTGCAAAAGAATTGAGTGCCGAATTCAGTTAATAACCTCACTAAATATTCCATCTGCTGAAGATTTTGTGTAAATGTTGAACGCTTATTTTCCACCGAGCATAAAACGGTTTTTAAATTTAAATTGGATTGAGTCGAACGCACTTATACAGCCAACTAAAAAGACTGTTGGCTAGTACACGTGATTTTGCTCCAGGGCCTGACGAAAAATGACAATTGGACCAATACACCCTCGTCCAGGTATAAAACCCTGTTTGTTCTTTTCTGTTGTCTGCCTCCCGCGCAATAGTGAGTCTTCTAGGTTCGAGGTGCTGTGCCTGCATCCTAGAGTAGATAGATATGCTGAGTTGGCCGGTGTTCGAACAGCCAACCGTAGCGAACAGTAGGAATGCTACCCAGTGAAATTACGAACCAAATGACAATGTAGCAGCGCACTGGCGTAACTTCGAATGAAACAAGTTGGTCGTTCAGCAAATCCTGTTTTGGGGTATGACGTACATGCACACCAATCAATGAATCAGGACTGAAGCGAGGGTCAAATCGGTTATCTTTGATTAGTGTTGTAAACTATCCTAAACGGTACGCTGGTTCGTTCTTGCTATCGTAATTCGTCTTGCAGAATGCGGATTCTTGTCCCGGTAATAAGCAACGCGGAAATCTCGGCCCCGAATAGTACTGCGACTGTCTCAGTATTCGCTCCCAAGACAAGCCAAAAGACTCGTACGAAAAAAAGAGCTTTGTCCCGCCCCAAAACGTGCGCGTCAAAGCTGACAAATACAAAGTACTTATATGATGCGCAATGACCAAAAAGGACAGTTGCCGGAAAAAATGATGGGCAGAATGGACTAAAACGTCAGAAAGGTAAAAACTAGTCAAGGTCACCACCAGCCCCTCTGAGCAGGTCCGCTAACTAGGGCAGTCAATCGTTTTTTTTTCCTCACGGCGAAGGGGCCTTGGGACGGTAACAGGGTGAGTGCCCTAACAGTCAGTGCGCTGGTGAAGTAACGCCTCAATTCGATATAATATTCCAATACCCAGGTTGCCGACCCCTTCGTAGAGCTGCCTCAGGTTTACAAGTTTGCCGACTGAGATTTGGTCTGGGTGTCAAGCTCCAATTAATTCACGTGCGTGTCGGGATTTTACCCCTCCATCGAATTAATGGTCCACATTGGCCACACATACTGATATAACAGATCTTTGGTAGCATGTTTAACGTCTTTTGTGCTCCGTTTCCCTGGGCGTTTTTTTCGCGTTTAATGTACTGTCTTCAAAAGAACCGATGGACAAGATTTGAGGTTTTTCCTGTCGTGAATTTGTCGTTGGCCTCCGAAAATACATTCCGAACGGCTGCTGTCCAGCAGGGTGACAAAATATTTGCCAGTTAAACAGCTAGCATGAAGAACAACCTAACACGAACAAGACTCACAATATGAGTTAGGAATCTTCTCAGTCATTCGCAAACTCAATGAGGCGTTTAAGAACCAGTCGGTTTCGGATATCTGAACGTCGTCTCACTAAGAATATCATTCTTGAATAAAACCTTTAGGGCCGTTATTACTCATTTTTCCCGTACTGTTGGTTCATCAACTTTAGCTTCCTCTTCGGAATTTCCAAAGATCTTTCAGAAAGGGTTTTATCTACTTTATGTAGTCAACGCGATATATGAGAACAACTCCAGAGCCTTTATCAGGGTACAAGGTCATCAGATTAAGTTAGCACTGCCCTAGTAGTGCTCGTGGTTTTTTTCCATACCTGGATAGGACAGTCCGTAAATGACGATTTTACGCATATTTTTTAAATTTTCATTTCTGCAGTATGTACTTAATAAGACGTAGCGAAATCAGTTCGAACAAAGATCGTGCAATATACCACTATTAGCTTGTCTTTTCAAGTTAATTTCGGGGGAAGCTTGTTTCAGACATTTAAAATGCTATCTCCTCAAACCATCAGTCAGACGACTGGATGACCTGGTACAAAACTGCAAAGAAAACTGTTTGGATCGACTGTTGATTTTCATAAAAGAGTGCGCAAAGATAAATTGAGATACTGCAAAACCAACTTAGGACAATTAGACAAATATCACCTCGATTCGATGATTCATACATGCGAACAACTGTACGCGAACATCAAGACTTTGACGACTGTAGTTGATGAACAAAGTTTACATGGTCGTATGAAATTCACGATATTCTGCAGTGATACTGTGTGCAGAACAGAAGTAAGCACAAGAAGGACTGAATAGTTCTCTGATGCGTGATGCCATTGATTCAGAATTTTCATCTGATGGCTGGAAATATGTTACCAACATCATCTACTGAGCTTAACAGACTTTACCCAGAAGTCCTTTCTCCTGGTTTCAAATACTGTGTGAAGCCGGAAGAGACCTAAGCAATTGCAACCCAGGCACATGTTGAAACCTACTTTGATCAATTCTCATATTTACAATATATTTCGTTAGAGGTTGGACAGTGGTTGAAAACGAAACTGGTCGATCTCGAATACCAATTCAGAG
The DNA here is from genome assembly GCA_013368495.1 of Paragonimus heterotremus. Lineage (NCBI taxonomy): Eukaryota > Metazoa > Platyhelminthes > Trematoda > Plagiorchiida > Troglotrematidae > Paragonimus > Paragonimus heterotremus. The sequence continues at coordinate 57,969 of LUCH01002936.1, forward strand.
TTACCACCAATTAAACAACGTGGTTTATCATCTGTTGAACACGTTCAACAGCCTACTGAATTAAAATTAAACAAAAATCTGATGATCATATACCCCGATAAAGGCTCTGTTTTTGTCCTCACAGACCGCGTTGACTACATAAAACAGATAAAACCGATTCTGAAAGATCTTGAGAAATTCCGAAGAGGAAGCTAAAGTTGGTGAAAAGACAGTATTGGAAAAATGAGTAACAATGGCCTTAAAGGTAATATTTAAAGATAACCTTATTGGTGAGACGACGTCCAAATTTCTCAAACCGATTGGTTTTCAGAGGCTCCACCTTTGTGGCCTACCAAAAACGCAAACTCAGTGAGGATTTGGAAGGCATTTCCACTTGCTGGTTCGAGATGTCGAAACGCTTTCTACAGAACCTAACAAATACGATCAAAAAAATATTTTATAGGAGGTTTCGACAAAATCAACTACGTTACGAAGGTAAGTGGGTGTTACAGCTAAGCGTGACAATGTGTTGATACATACGTTAAATCTTAAAATAACGTAAGTACTTTCCCGTGAATTCAAGTGCTGCAATAGCCAATGTGAACCTTTCACTATAACGTAACTACAAACTCCCGAGAACCATAAGTATGTTAGGTATACAGTCACACACGATAGTTGATGCAGTTAGAGAATATTTGAAACGAACACCCAGAATTTGAACTCACAAACCTTAGGTTGTACACTGCTAAGCCATTTTGTTGAGTGAGATTGATTTTTCAGCTTGGAAGCTACCTGGCGTTTCACCCTACGTGATATAAGGGGCAATGAGCGTGACGAACGAAGCCGCAAGGTTCAAGCTCTACATCATTATTATTTTAAGATCGAAAGGAAAGATACATAACAGAGAGGGTGCATCGCTATCGTACCATAACAACCAGTAGTGCATGCCCTGATCACATCATTTTTTACAGGCAACCGTAACGAGCATAATGTTTGTCTCTCGCCCTCTTGTTAATGATTCTAGTGGATAAAATTAAAACAGTGACTGAATCGTTGAGGCTTTAAGAGGTTCATGAACAGCTGTCAGGCGAGAGATAACATGCTATCTTAAGATTGGAGATCCGATCAATAAAAGGAGCAGTGGGGAAAATGTCAGCAAGTAAAAAAAACGATGAAGAAAACGTAGTGAAAAATACGGCAAACTGCCTTTTGAAGACAACATGCATTCGAAATAGTTGGCATATATGTGCAAACCAAAAAAAAAACGATTCACTTTCTGTATTAGTTAATAAGCACGGGATATGTAATTTTGATAACAACAAAGTGGTGAACAAGAGCTGCTTTCCGCGATCGAATATCAAGACATGTGCAACACAGTAAACATGAAAATGGCAACCACAGTGACAGTAAGTGAAATCAGGCATTGACGAAGCTAGATGGAGTGCCTTCAGAAGGCTACACAACCACTGTTTGCTGGTAGTTAATAGGAGATTTTGAGTAATATAAACTGAACATCACAACAGGAGTAAATCACAGTTTTCACGCCTCCTTGGGCTATTTTGTCTGCACATTTCAAACAGAACCACTAAGCTTGAGCTTCGCTTTTTGTTACAGCTTGTCAGTAGTGAACATCCTTCGTGCATATTGCGAGTTCCATCGATAGCAGGTCAATGGAAACATCAGGTGTCCAGACAAACTTCATCTAGACGCAAATGTTGGGGTTAAACAATCGGATACTAATGACATTGGCAACGACAACATTCGGAATCAAATCACCTTAGATCAACTTCTCGACATTGGGTAGTCAATCCAGGAAGGATCTTTCTGATTAACAGAATGCTTGGGGTCAGTCAAATGACGCGCGATCGCGCATAAAACTGTTCAACCACACAGGATGAAATTTACGCAATCACTTTGTAGTACGACCAATGTACGATGTCCAAAACGAACAAAAGAAGACGTCAACAGGCTTGCGGTATTCGACCATCGTTGCCTCCCCACAATAGCCTATATTATATGGACTGATCATCTGAGCAACAAGGTAGTTCGCCGGCGCGCATTCCGGAATGCTCGGGATGGTTGAGTCACTCCGTAGGCCAGTTGAGCATTTACCGTACCGGGCACTATATACTGAGACCACCAACAACTGTGTAAAACAGTGTGATGGTCAAAAAACAACGTTGTCACGAAATATGAAGACCATGACTGTTCCATTCATCAAAGTGAGAAGGTGTCAACAATCTGGCTAGGGTCTTCGTGATCATCCAAACCGCTGGTTAGAAGCGCTATCCGAGATGGCGTGCTGCAGTGAACGACCTGTTACATTCATATTATTTCTAGTTATTCCGCACTGTCTTCTTTTAATACTTTCTAACGTTTTAATCTTTCTTGCATTCTACATGCCCTCAGGTGATAATTGCTTTCTAAAACCATGGCAACTGGTGAACATTGACGCTCTCAATGTCCGCACTCTCCAACAAGTTGGTCAACTAACTGCTATGACTAGTATTCTCTCAAGTTTGGAGCTTGATGTGTGTTCAATTTGAATTCATGTATGACCAACTGAAGGAACTGTCGCCTACATCTTCTGATGAAACAGGCTGGTTCCGTGCAAAATTGGTGAATATCTCCAACCAGTTTTTGTCGGCGCCCACTGCTGTCTAAAGCAGGAACACTATCGGGCTATGAAGGAACTAAAAGACATGTAACATCTGGTATTCCTTAAACCGGATAAAGGCTCTGATGTAGTCGTCATGACCAAAAACTAGTATTTAAGGAAAATGAACACTATTTTGGAAGACCGGAGAAAGTTCAAAGTGGACCAGACAGCAGAAAACATATTGTTGGAAAAGTGAACTGCAAAGCAACTTTATATACTGTTGTTACATGGACACATATCTGAAGTTCAATATGGACAATTGAAACCAGTTGGCACGGAAACACCCCGATTGAGAGGTGCTCCAAAATTACACAAGGATGGTAGACCTCTACGCCCGATCTTATGCATGAACAATTCTGTTTACCATAAAGTTGCTCGTTGGCTAGTGGACATTTTGGATCCCATCGGTAAAGTCTTGTCCCCACATTGTTTGAAGGACTCCTTCGAATTAGCTGAAATCCTTGAAATCACTTCGGTGAGTATCCAAATAATGTATTCCGTGGATGTTGATTCTCTTTTTACAAATGTTCTCCTTCGTGAGACAGTTGATTTTTTATGTGACTTCATCTCCAGTCAAAACTGTGATGTAGGTGTTCCACCTGAATACCTCAAAGACCTTATTCCGTTATGTATAGAAATTATTCGTTTCACTTTTGAGGGACTTGCTTACAAACAGATAGACGGTGTGGCAATGGGTAGTCCGTTAGGCCCAACACTAGTGGACATCTCCTTAGGAACGATTGAGCGACAAGCCCCAGATAATATAGCTGAATCGTTATTGTACAAACTATACGTTGATGATATTCTGACTTCTACCGACGTTACTTATTTTGTTTTTCAACTTCCTCAATAATGTCCACCCCAACCTATCTTTATCTCACGAAGTAGAATCGAACGATAGTTTAGCTTTTTTGGATGTACTCATTACTAGACGTGCGAATCGCACGTTACAGCACTCAGTTCACCGCAAAGCAACATGGGGTGGTCAATACCTTCAGTTTTCCAGCTTTGCTCCTATTGCAAACAAACGAGACTTGGTTAAGACACTGTTTCATAGAGTTAGGAGTAGTTGTTTTCCCGATACACTGCAGATGGAACAGGAATTGCTGAGATAAACTTTAACAAATGGATACCCCGGCAAATTTATCGGGGCACATAATACGTTGAAGAAGAGCACTGAGCCCATACTGACAGCTCAAAAGTAGGATTTCTTATTCTTGTCATTCAAAGGTGACCATTTAGCCAACGACATAAAGCACAAATCAAAGTCTGCTCTGGCTCGAACGTAGGCGGCTGCGCAGTTGCGCTTATTTCAAACCACCAGAGGACCAGTTCTCCGCAATCGCGAATGTAGCTTGCCAAACCCTTCTGGTTCCCATGTTGTCGTTGCAGTGACGTTCACATAGGCAGATCAAACCGACAACTGTCACAGCCAGTCGTCGAACACATCCCGAAGTGGTTGAAACAACAGATGATGCACCAGCCTCAACCTGTTGTACTGATAGCTCGAAACCCAACGTCACCAATTGCTAAACACCTCACCAACTTGACCCATTAAACTCATCCAAGATACCGTTGCACAATCAAAACCCAAAGCTATTAGCTTTCTGTGAAGCGACGCTTATCCGAACTTATCAGCAGCTGCTGGGAGCACAAAAGTGTTTGAGACAACCTATCGGGTTGTCAGGGTAGTGAGTACATAATACTTGTTGTGTTTGTAGTCATGTCTAATCCCTGTCTGTCCTTATTTGTATGATGTATACAATTTGCATGTTTTACGTTTGCGACTGATGAGAGTGAATGAAATGCTAACATATCGCAATATGTCTTCTTTCTGTTCTAATGAAGAAATCAGAAAGGCAATTTTTACTCATCATTGTTAGCGTGCGCCCAATGGATAACCGGTCGGATCCTACCAACGAAGCGCCCTCGATGACCTTCCGAAGCAGACTAAACATTCAGACATCATCATACTAGCGGACGATTTTATTGCTGAACTTGGTCATCTTTCTGTAAAGGAGAAGCAGATGGGAGGTATGTTTGGTGTCCGGGCACAACGCACTGACAATGACGAAAGGCTGCCATAGCTGTGTGCATTCCATGGTGTCCACATTTCGATTATCGCATTCCAACACAGGAAAAAGCACTGTGTTACGTGCAGACCACCGTGCGCTTCCCAACCGTGGACATAGCTTGATCCTATGGCATTGAGTTATAGGTGGCACAAGTGTGTTAAAGACTGTCCTTCCTTTCTCAGCAGCCACTTGGACTCGGAACATGCTGTTGTGCGTGCCCGTTTTGTTTTGTCATTTGCCCAGAGGACAAATGTAAGATACTTTGCCAGCATTCGCGCGACGGGGTGTTGTAAACCCTCCTAAACGACACGCTGGTT
>LUCH01002937.1:0-10350 GCA_013368495.1 Paragonimus heterotremus
AAATTGATGTATGTGGATGTGTGTGTGTGTGTGTGTGTTGGTGTGGTTGTTGATTTTGTTTAACTTCACAGTGACCATTGAACTTTGCTATATAAACACACAGACTGCAGTATGTACCTGATGAGATGCAGCGAAATGTGCTCGAGAGATACATTGTGCAAAAAACTGTTTTTGACTTCTCTGTTCAAATTTGTTACGGGAAAAGGTTGCTTTGCTTTTCTGAAAGTTATATTACTTACAAGTAGCGTGTCATTTTTCATAATTTGGATGAGGCTTAATTGTGAAAATTCTGGGCTTCGGCTGTATTCGTACCAGCGACAGAAACAGCGTGCCCAAACGGCGAGCGTTCTACCAGCCGAGCTACGAAGCAACGCTGGGAGCCCAGAAGTTTTCACATTTAGACTAAGTTGCCTGCGCATTCTACCGTGTCATGTGGATTCCACCAAATGATCGAGTAGGTTGGCTGGTCGAACAAGATTTCTCACAGTTCACGCTGGAAGTTACTGACACCACGGTTAAGCATTATAATTGTATCATTTAATGTGTAACATGATAGTTTTCACAACGAAGGATAGATATTAAAGAGCCATTTCTTTCGGCACAGTCGGAACGCCCAGACAATGTACAGAAGATCAGTGGTACACACTCTGTCACCACCTTATTAATTATCCACTTTGAGACGGTATACACCATCTTTTCTATTTGCCCAGTTTACGTGGACTGTTTGGAGCATAAAATGCCAAATGAGTTTATTGTGTAGTACATCTTTGTTTCATGCTCCTTCCGTCGGTTTTGACTAAGATTTAAAAAATTATCTTCGTAGGGGAAGTTTTGCTAATCGCATGCTTGAAGGACATCTCATGGTTTTTTTTATGACACTTGGATGCTAGTTGCCGCTGTTTTCTTACAGTCTTGAATAATACTTGTGTTAAAGGTTAAAAACTCCCCAACAATAGCTGCCGTAGTTTTGTAATTGGTATGTTACTTTTTGGCATTGTGATGTATAAGACAGAACTATACATTACAAGATGGGCGTTGAAATGGCTCATATATTTTATCTCTTCTAAACTGTCAGAACAATGAAGTCACCAAGATTTGTGTAAAGTTTACTTCTCATATGTCCCTTATTCGTTTTCCGAAAACTCTATGCCCCACCTCAAGCTCACTCTATGTGTGATTCTGAGTAACTGATTTCTTCGAACACTGCATGACCAGCATATCTCATTATATATCAGTCAGGTTCAAATCTGAGTTCTACGTGGCCCAATCGATAATCATGACATAACTTTCAATGGTGCAATGGTAAACACGGTTGCCTCATGAACAGCGTGGCCGTGGTTCCATTCCCGGCAGTAGCGAGAATATGCACTACTGACGAACTCTAATGAGAACGAAACCCGAGTCTAATGCTTCTGCTGTTCGAAAGAGGCCGACTGGAAAGTTTATGGGAATACGTCAGCTGCGATCAGTTGTGGGTGATGTTCAGTCTGTATGAAAACCAAAATCCCCTACTACTCATCAGTAACTTTCATTAAGCCATTGTTTTGCTAGACTTAGAACGCATGCTATTCAAGATGACTGTTATGTAGCCACAAATTTCATAGAAAGGGAGGCTCTAAATGCTTATCCGTCCTAGTTTATGCTTTAATCGGATGTTAAGACTTGCTGAACGGTTATTAGATATTAAGAAGGTAGTTGTGACAAATGGAACTTAAGCAAGAAGAGAAACTGGTTTGCAGCTAACCGACGGATTAATGCAGCATAGCGATACAGGTGATGAGCATACACAGTCCACAGAAACCAACGAACAAGTATGTGGACAGAAACACACCCGCTATCCTGTAGCAGTGGGTTACCGTAGCAAGCAAACGACCTAGTTGTGGTGGACATTCACACATATTCAGGTCGGGTCAGGTTTTGGACATCCCAACCGAATCAACCTTGACCACAGGATTCGGCATTATACACCCTAACTGAGAAGAATTTCTGTCCGTATAGTGAACTTTTTATTTGAAACTCGAGTTTAAGAAGATGAATATCCGTTTTCCTGTTTCTGGTTAATGGAATGATGTTCGTTGGTGGGCCATCAAATGCATTCATAACTTTCTAAAATAAAATTAACTCTTCTCTGCTACGCCTGCAGTTCATATGGACTTGCACTATTGCTGATGGCTTTGCTGGGTAAGTGTACCTTCTGAACCTCATGACTGTCTTGTTGATCCGTCTGTGAAGCTGTCAGCGAGGTCAGCCTTTTCTCCAAATACTGGCTGAAAGCTCATGTGTGCTATTTTGTAAGGATCTATAGTAGACCTATGGTAGATATTTTGGTGCGAAAGCGTTCACTGTTTTTTTCATTCTATTAGCTTTACTTTCTGTGCCACAGGTACACACATCATAGACGGAACCAAGACGCCATCACTAGTGTTCCTAAATCTTTTGTGTACAGAGGTTTCCACCTTGTGATTGCTTAGGTGAAAGTAAACATGGTCTTGGTGGTGGACATATACCCATGCATTTATAGACATTGAATAATAAATGGCTCAACTCAGCCTGTCAGTGCTTCAGTGTGCGTTTGATTTAGCTTTGGTACACAGAAGTAATGAACAAGTGGCAGAAAGTTTTACGCCTTTTAACGTTAGCATGCTATTTGTTGGGCGTACAAACAGTCGTATTCGCGGTCACATTCGCAATTTTATGGGCTTGCCATAGTAATGGAATTCCTAAAACACCTGCGTTTCTAGGTTACCTCGAGTAATTGACATTGAACCGATCGCGGTTTCACCCATACACCCTACACCCGCATTAAGCCTGTTTAAGTACGATCAGACAGTTCATGAGCCGATGCATTTATATAACAGTCAACTGATTTACCGAAAGGTATATCGGTTTCTCTTAAGCTTCAGAGATAAGAAGTGAATCTTGGTAAACACGAAAATAATGGGAACAACGTGACATAGTGTGGTGGATTGTCAGACCGAGGGTGCGAGTATTCAAACACTCGGCGGAATACCCAAACGCGGGGGGAGGCACGTCCACAAACCCTCAACGGTCGGATGGCGGACAACAGGGGCAATCGGATGATTCATCGCTCGACCGGATCCGACCAACGGGCAAGACATGGCAGGCAAACTGGAATGGACGACGAAATAGGAAGCCCGATTATTCCAACACTCGGGGGAATATCTCGACACTGCCGTGGAATATGATCAAAGCCCACTGTGAATAGATGGAGGACGATTCGGACGAGCCATCGCTCAACGAAATCAGACCAACAGACGAAGATTGGCAGGCGGAAAACTCCCGGATAGAAGGGGCCGATCACACACATAAACCGGGCGGAAGTACACACGACGCGTGAGCGGAAACCTGGTGGTGTTGTGGACTAGAATGTTGACCCATAAACGCGAGCGCGCGTGTAGCATGCAAACTAGCGTGTTGTACAATAATGATTGTGCTTTATTGGACGCCTTTTCGCTACAGTAGGACCATACCATATAAATTGAATATCTCAGTTACAAATGAAATCAGTTAAGGTGGAAGGTAGTTAAAAATTTGAAAAAATAACAGAATAATTGAATAGTAATAGTGACTCGAAGAATGGTCTAAATGTGACCCAGGTTCATCGAATTCTCACGAAGCACTCGGCGCTTTTCTTTCTGAACAGTTGATTGTATTCTCTTTGATGACTTATCAATTCAAGAGGATTGATACATCCAGAACCCAAGTTCATCATAATAGTACACGGTCAAAGTACTGCGATCAGCAGTTTCCATAACTCTCTTATGCACCGCGCACTAGTATTTTACGCAGCGGTCATTGGAGCCCCGCTCACATCCAATTTCTCTGTGCAATCCAATTGAACGCGTATATTTTCACGAACTCTTCCTCAATGTAACGATGAACATTTGTTTATGTGGCATCCTGAGGGTATACTTCCTGGTTAGTACGGCTGCGCCGGCTTACCTAAATTCGTATTTAATGCGACTGAATGCGCGTTCATTCCGCGCCTGTCCGATGTGGCTTCCTAACTAATGGAAATGGCACATCATCAGCATAGATTCAATTCTATCATTGTCGGCTTTATTGATGGTATGCGTTTGTTGCGTGCCCAGATTCACTGCGCATGTGGCATACAGTGTGTGCGTTCAGCGAATCACAAGCACAGCAGTACCTTGTAATGCATCGGTACTTTTCTCTCCACATACAAGTTAGGGGTTGATCGCATCTGGCCAGTGTTATCCTAGCTTTGAGTCCGGTGGCTGGTACGTAGGTGATTTGCCACCCAAATGTTTGAAGTGAGTATCGTTTTCCAGGCAGTTTCGAGACACAAGTTGCCTGGAGAGTCAGTATTTTCTTTCAGAATAGGCTGAGCACTGAAAGTGAATCCTATAAATGCACCACCGAGTAGTACTTTATGACCATTTATGAGCAATCACTTGTTTGAATTGCTGCAGTTTTAGCATCTCTGACAACAATATCGTATTTCAACCTAATTTCAGTTCTACGTAACCATTTTCACTAATCCTAAGTATTCACATCCTCTCGTTAGTAGAAACGCACGTCGGATCAGTTGTTCTGAGGCAAGCCTGTAGAGTATCTGGATTTGTCGGGCGAGCGTTTGGCACTTGTGCCTGAGCAACATACAGCTGGCCTAATATGCCGAAGTATTTTCCACTGGCATGTGCTTATATGTAGGAAGTATACTTGTTCATTACCAACGTTTAAAAATCAATCGTTTTGCTTGCGGACTGGCCTTGTACATGGACAGGTTAACTACATGGGACTTTCATCTGCCGTTAGTTATTTCAAGTCCATACAGCATTAGTGTAACAGTTGCATCAATAGATTCACGTTGGTACTTAGGAGTAACTGTTGAAACACTGAACTTGTGACTGAAACCATAAGTATCCCACCAACAATCAGGATGGAGTTTCCAACATGCTGTCACATATTCAGAAAGGAACCGGCTTCAAAATGGCCTAGACCAGTTCCTCGTTATGCGAAACTGTATGCAACGATAACGGGACACTAATTGTGCTAACAAGCCTTTAGATTCTAGCGAACTTTAAACACACTGATTGATAAGTCTTTCGTCTAAGATGATCTACATCTAAATCTTTATCTATCCTTTCACTAACACAGGTATGTAGTATAGTGACTGAGCGGTTCGGAATAAATTTTGGTTGCGACTGGAATTTATCACGTGATGTGTTATGTACAAATTGTTGAGAGGATATTCACACATACACCATCATAATTTGTCTGCCATTTTTCATATTCGATGTTCAGTTCACCGGAAAAAAACAATTAGCGAAACACTAAAAATAAATACCAGGAAGTATAATCAGAGACGTGAAGATCATGGAATGATTACAATGCGATATCTACTTGGAGCAAAATCAAGTGATTTTTCCCTGTACCGATTGTTCCATTATAGGCTGGTACTAGCTAATGTATGGACTGATCGAATTTATCAAGGCACCAATTGTTCTCATATGTTTACCTGTTTACGATTAGGCCGGTTTTAAAGAAGTCATGGTGTAACTAATGTGGAAATAAATCAAAGTCTTATTTACATTTACTGTGTACCCATTTTAGAAACCGTGTTTTAGACACCGAAATGTCATTCTGTGAACGTTGAGATAGGCAAAGATTGAGTCATAAGTTTTCCCGCATTTGAATGAACTCATAACCTGACCAGTTTACTTTAAGCTTTTTGAATGACCGCACTATACCACTCGTGAGTAGCAGTTTGAAGCACGTATTTAGTTATTGAACTAATCAGGAAAATAGACAAGAAGGAACACTGGAGTGAACCCTATCAAGAAATAGTTTTCTATACACGAACTTAACAACTTTTGCTTCTCGGGATTATTGTTATGTGCAATTAACTGTTTCTGTTTGGGGTAGTGTTGGAGCATATACCCACTGCATCGATTTCCTTAATACACAGTCCGTGTATCAATCGCGTTCGTGACTCGCAACACGTAGGTGAAAAGGCCAACAGTCGATGGGGTAATGATATTTGCTCCTAGAGTTTCAGAGTGTCCCCCTTGTCACATTTGAAACTTTGAACGTTAGGTGCGTCAATGAAACATGTTGAATAAAATTTCCTTTTGCCTGAAATCAAGGGTGGGCAGGGTATGAAAAAAACTCGGGTTCTTTGTTATGTTCAAGAGTTCATCTGGTTTGATACAACCATTTTCTTCGAAAAATAGAGTTTGCAATTTCCACATCAAGAGGTGTTTACTGTTTTGCAACACAGTAGATCACACACATCCTGTCTAACCTTCTAGTTCAAGGTAAAAACTTTGAAATGATGGAGGCCTGGTCATGCCATCCGAATCGGCATTACCTCAATGTTGAATCCACCAAACTGCCAAAATCACTCGTTCTATGCGACTACAAGTTTGATGCTTTTCTGAACTCTAAAATAATACGAGCTCTGTTCTAACAAATCGTGTGGTACTGCACGCTGCATCCCAGATACAGCCAGTACCTGACAAACAGAAAAATGCTTGATGTGACATAGTGGTACTTAGCAGAAACTCAGAGGAAATATGCATCGTGGTCATCCTAAAAGAAGACGATGGCTACCTCTCAAACACTGTTAAGTGTTCCTGCTGTAAACTGGCCTTAAAAACACTTTGTGGAGTGCATCTTTTCCCTCAGTTCCCTTATGTGGTTTTACGCCAGTGCAGGGTACCTTGGCAACAGAATGTAGGAGTTCCTCGGAGTATATAATTCAGCAAGGCCGGCTATTGCATGTATTACTGAAATCCGTATTGTAGAAGAGTTTAAAGCTGAATAAATTGATTTAAGAAGGTTAACTCTATTTTGTCTGGACCATCAGTATGGGAAACATGTTGGTTTACCTCTCCAACATGACTGTTGTCTGAAAACTTCTGCGATGAATGACTCGGTTTTTCTTAACTCACACGAAACTGTTTGGCGTATTTTAAATTTCAATGGCAGGCCCCGTCTGACCGATATGTGCTACCTCTTCACCAGCCTGCTAACTGAGGAATAGCGAGTGGTTGAATAGTGCCATACATAAGTTACCCTAAACATGATTATCACACATCCTACTTACAGGCGAGTTTGATCATACTGAGCTTGTTGTTTTCGACGTGGTTCACGTTCAGCCAAATTTACGCTGCTGTCATACATACCAGCTTAACAGAAAACGTTACTGATTTTGCATGATATTGAATGTCCCCGAGACCGTACAAGCTAGACTACCTTCTAACGAGTGAGCCACATACCGTTATTAACTTTTGCATCTACGTCTCACTAGGTCTCAGTGCTTACGGGTCACTACCTTTGTCATACTTGATGAGGTACACTTGGTAACCCCTATATGTAGTTTCGTTAAGAACCGTCATTAATCACACTGAGAGAGCCCGACGTAAAAACTAAGCGATATAAGTTTATCAGAAGTTTCAACCGATAGTGATCAGAATTTCATCGTGGTTTCCATAAATGAGTTTGACAATAAGTGTGTTAGTGTTAAGCAGCCGGAATAGCAAACAGTAAAATCTGACTAGGCGATGAGTAGTTTGCGGGATATTTGTCTGGAATACTTATCAACAGAGAATAAGTGTGTAGGCTTATGTCGTTTACGACTGTGTTCACAACCGATCTGCTGCAGCAGTGCAAAACTGGAGACTACTAAACAGTCAAACGCAGCAGAAGTTGCTTTGCATTCATACAGCTGCGTGATGGGGCTAGCGTCATCTAATCTAATCTGAGAATGCTTAATCTTCTTGGGATTCAACATCTTTCTTCACAACCCGTTGGTCACACCTATCGCCTCCAGCAGTAATGCTCCTGGTGACTTCAAGACAACGATCGTAACGTCGTATATATTGGTTCAAGATCTAGGAAATTTTATTAATATGGAGTCATTTGGCTCCGAGTTTATTTCTTCAGTGATACTGTAACATACAAGTCGGCCGTCTTTACTCTGGTTGTCCCTTACACTTGCGGACCAACTGTGGGGAAACGTGGAGACACCGGGAGCCTGCCTTCTTCCGACGTAGAGCTTCCAGCAACTGTTCCAGAAAAGAAAACAACAGAAATAAGCATGAGCCAAAGGCTCAGTAAGCCATGCACATGACGTACGCAAACGAAAACTAAAACGGCGCCAACAACACAGCAGCACGCTCTTTTACGCAATTCACATTTAACCCGTGCGCGCTTGCTGGTTTCAACAGCACTTTACAGTGCTGAAGAAATTTGCCGAAACGCTGACAAAACCGTTGAGTTACTCAATCATTCAGTTATCCAGTGCAAGCTTCAGAATACCTGGGAGACCTACGCCCTTTTTCCTAATCTCAGGTAGTGTGAGCGCAACGAGCCCGTTGACCGGAATCTAATTGTCTTATTAACTTCTGTATCGAAAGCTTTTGAAAGCACATTTGACGATCTATGAAGGACTTACACTGTACGTCGTGCGTTTTCCTTCTGATAACCAGTATGAATTTTGAAAGAGATTTTGGTATCTAAGAAACCTGTTTGATGCCAGGGAGCATTGGGCTAAAGTCGCCGATGTAGACAAACCAGTAGATGTTATTTTTCTAAATTTTCCAGAATCTTCAATAGATTTAAACACAGTTCTCCATATGGAAATTCATTAGTATGGCTCCAATGGTACCTTACTCCCGTGGATTACAGATTACCTGATAGTACTGGGTCGTTGTCTTGGTTGAGCGTTCAGTCGGTTGACTCAAAACCGAGAAATGAGAAGAGACGCGGCAACATGGTTTGTTGGAAGGGCGAGACAAAATTAACCTACAGAGGCTCTACATTTATAAAACGAAAAGATTACCACAGATGGCCGACAGATAGAACGAATCAAATGAAACAGTCATATATGGCAGTCACGGTGTCAGAGCAAATCACGTTGCGAAGGACATTAGAAAGTAACGCAAGAAAAGTATAGATAGCACACAAGAGTTCGACCGCACACCTGCAATCTGATTGGCTGGGTGGAACGATACCACCACCTACGACCATACCTTCCTAGCTGGACCGGCCGATCGATGTGGTGGCTGTTTCGTTAGGAGGTGCGCCCCCTAACAGATATATTTTAACATAAATGTGAATGGCCTACTCTCTGATTATGAAGTTGCGTCTAACGGTTCACCCCAGGATTCCATTCTAAGCCTATTGTTGTTCTATGCTTCTTCATTGAACTGCCTCAACTAGTAGGCTTCTCAGTATTGTTGCATGCTAATAAACATGAAAATGTGAGGAATAGTGAACGATGTTACTAAAGGGGAATAACCTCGAAATAATCTTCCAAGTTTGCGTAGGTGGGCCACAACTCAGAGGCATCCACTTAATTCATCCATCTGTAGAGTGATGTAAATTGGCACTCGTCACACACCGATTGCTTTTCATATGACAAAAAGATAACTATTACTGTCCGCGAGCGAGACATAGGAACCAGTGTCTTAGAAGGTTTCACTTTGTTTCCTAATTGTGTCTTCATAGGGAAGAAATTTGGTGTGACCTTTGTGATGCTAACCCGATTGCTTGCGAATTTCCAACTACAGAGTTTTCTTAGTGTTCAACTCAGTGGTAAGCCTTCATCTTTAGTTAAGTAGTCAAGCCCCTCGACTATACCTCATGCAAGACATTTATGTGATTGAGAGATTACAGGGTAGGTCAGCAAAGTGTATTCCATCGCTTTGTTCACTTGCTACTCAGGACGCTTGTTTAAACTGAGTTAGTTATCCATGTTTATGGACACATTCTGTGTGAGGCTACTTTTGCCCGCAAAATTTTAGTTTAGCCGTCGCATTTCATTCTTTCTGTTAATGAAACTCACTGTTTCTGAGGTTAATCGCTGAAGCTATTGCACCAGAATAGTTGCGTGAACTACAAACAGTATTGCTTAACTGTTACGGTGTTTCCAATCTTAAACGCCGCGTGAATCTATCGTGACGGCACTACCAACAGATGATCTTCAGAAAAGAATTGATGCGCACATTCGTAATACAAGTTCGAGTCTCCAACCAGCCTGATTTTCGAGACAGATTTGGAGTAGGGTAAGATCTTTAAAACCTAACCAACACTCAATAAAGAAGAAAAGCCGCTTTATCCATTGCAACGCACGCGTCGTCCACAGGTCAAAATGGCAACGTAACATCTTTGTTTTTTAGTCATGATGACTGCTCACAGTTCACAAATTCTTAAGCTTTTTCGAAGCCCTATTGACTAGCCTTTGACAGCCGGTTTTATATGCGCAAAAACAAGCAACTGTCATTTCTCGCTCACTGTAGGTTTGTCTGTAAGTATTACTCACGATCCACCTTGCTTCGTACTTTCAGTCGTCTCACTTAA
>LUCH01002937.1:51019-81951 GCA_013368495.1 Paragonimus heterotremus
AAAGTCTATGGTAATGCGATAGCTGCAATCAATTGTGGGTGATGTTCAATTTGCAATTTAACTCAGTTGTCTCCGAAATACTCTGGATATGTCTTACTTGATTAGACTTTCAAACAAGGTGGGTCTTCCTAATACCGGAGGAAATGCGAAATTATATCAATGGTTCTTTTTAGTCGTTACCAAGGTTGGTTGTGCACTAAATTTTCTACGGAGTTTACCGGGATAATTTCATTATATTTTTCAAGCATAATGAATTAATTGTCGTCCTTTTACTGCAAGCTTATTTATATGTAAAACCAAAACTTCACCTCTTGAGGTTCATAAGGCCCATTAACAGCTTCACTTGAGTGATTTTTTTGACCGACAAGACAAATCGACTGAATGGCCACGTGTTATTAAATAAAATGTGTGTTAATATCTTCAAAATGAACAAAATTATATTCTACCGGGATGCTAAGTTTACGAATGTTGTATTGACGGGACATAGAAAACGAGCAGGGTGGGTTAAGATATATGAAGCTGCCAGTGACAACTTTCAGACAAATTAAAAAAACAATATGGAAGCTACACTACACTGCAAGATATATGTTCTCTGTCTCTGCTCAAATAGGCCAGAAAACAAGCTTTATATGCCGATTCGACTCAGTTAGATCATAAACAGCCTGGGACTTTCTGGACTTTTCAGGCCTTATCAAAATAAACGTATATCTTCACAGTTCTCAGGATGCCACCTCCGAATGATTTAATTAATGTGTTCCTACTCGGTGAAAACCGCGTATTATGGATGATGTTTGCGGTGTGAACAATAAAACTCTTACAACACTGGTGACGAAGCGTACTATACATAGTACGGTTAATCGTTTGGATGGTAATATAGATTCGTGAGAATAGTGACTAGGAATTTTTGCCTGGGAAGATACAATTATCAGAAGTTATTTGAAGTACTGGGTACACTCAAATAACATTTTCGGAAGGATGACTGATTTGCTGTAGATAACGAGCAGTCTAAATTCAAAGGCGAAAAGGATATCATTAGATGTGCGACAGAAACTGCACGGGAACAAGGCTGACGACGTTAACTGATCTCAGAGATTGGAGAAAGAATATGAGAATGCTGAAAACAAAACCTGATTTATATATGATCGGAAATTTAGTGCAAAAATACGGATTTGTTACTTTGAGGTAGGCTTGGACAGTGATTCAATATCAGCTGGCAATTGTTGACAAATGTAATCGTGAGAAAGAATAATGCACAACTCGAGGAACATCTGTATTTTCTGTAGGGTAAATGTTCAACTTTAGATTTACACATTTATTCATGGGAGTCCACGTTAACCTATAGGTAGGTATGGTGCTTTTATTGTTGAGCAAACTTGAACAGTAAATCACTAAAGTAGTGCCGGACTCAAAAAAGTAACATGGACGCACTTATCTTTTTTAAATATTGCGCGTTCGTGATGCAATTTGTATTAATACTAGTTGAAATGGTGCTCACAAAAACTGTTCCTTCGTGCACTTGGTGCTCATAGTTTAAGTAACGTGAGATGTAAAGCAAAATCGTATTCTACTACGACCCATGCAACACTGAGCATTCAGTTACGGCTGCAAGCTTGGCAAGTTGGAACAGACCCAGTTAAGGAAAATCTGGTCTTCGTTTGGAGTCCAAAATTTTCACGATTGGGTCAATTCTAAGTTACAGCTTTCAGTAATTCACGTTCTCTGAGTCCTTACTGGCAATACTATGCAGTACGTATTCTGGTCATCATGTGATCAAATGCATGCAGTATAAGACTAGATCCGTAAATTGGGTGGGACAGTTAAGTTAGAATGGTCCTTAGTTGTCGACTTCAAAACGCTTGGTTTATTCACTCATGAACAAAATGTACAATGTATGAAGGAATTCCGTTGTGCATGGGGGATCAGCGCAACTGACAGTCTGAAACTGAGATTCCTTGTAATGGTAAACGGAAGGGTGACAACGGTTCTATCAGTGGTGGCTTATACCTAGCGTAAATTCGCACCAAAATAGCTTAACTTCTTCTGAGTAATGTGCGTATGTGGTGGTGCCAAGTATGTGATGTAAACTCTCCACAGAACATGCTGGTTCCTCCATGGTATAGATATGCACTCGATAGAAATCGGATTCTCCTCATCGTAATAATTAACACTGGAAATTTTCGTTTTGAGAATAAAGCAACTGTCCCTGTTAATTGATCTCATGACAGACCAAAAGAGGCTGTAAAAAGCAACCCTTTTTCCGTTACGAAAACGTGTGCATCAGGGTGAAAATTACAGGCTACTTACGTGGTGCATAATGACTTGCAGACAATCTCAAACCAGAAATATGAAAGACAGTTACCAAAAATAGTATTGAAGATCACTAAACCATCATCGCGGCATAAAGGTTGAACATTTAGAAAATAGCAGTTTACCTCTCGGCTGTTCTAGACTTTCCTGCTAATTTTGATCCGGTAGAACCGATTTCTCGAGGAAGAAGACAGTTTTAGACGGAAAAAATGTATTCCTTAAATATATTTCAGGCTCAAAACTTGTACAATCAAGTTTTCTTTATCCAAACCACACCAAAATCGTTTTTCCTCACAGGACGCCACGGATATCTCTTAATTTAAAATTACGCTGCCGTTATTTTGATACTGCTATGATCGTTAGTCAATGTAAACAAACTGTTAGTTCGGATACAAACTGACGCGGAGTTAGCTGGCAGGCAGCATGAAACACTGAACAAAGACGCTAATCAGTAAGATATGCCTACAGTATGTATATTGAACGTTATAGGATCAGCAATAAATATTCATAGAATATATTCATATGTTCATAGAATGACGTATTTTTCAGGAATGTCAAGTCTTCATATCAAATGTAGTAATAGAAAGCAGTGCTGACCTAATGAGTATAGATCTGACCCCTTTTGAAAGTGATTGACCTTTAACATACATGAACATGACATTCGCACGCGGATTAAATATAAATAATTTCACTAGGATGATTTGTGAACAGCGCTTGTGTGGGCCTCCACACACTGTCCTAATGTATCCTATTTACAGACTGTGCATTTCTATTTCTTTATGGGCATCAACACAGCTTATGCACAGACTGACATCATAGAGCACAACGTTTCATTACAGTCCATTAGGCACATGATTTCGGGTAAAGTTTGTCACTTAAGACACATGAAATTATCCTTAAGTGTAACAACTATAACTCGAAAGAAATGCATGATAAATCAAGTTAGTTGACATTTAAAGGTGACTAATTGACTAATAAAAGCCCACTTTTATTAACGAAAAGACGTTGATAACAACTTTCCTCCACACTTTCAATGTAAATCAAGTTGAGTACCCTCTCTGTACACCTCGGAAATTGAATGTTCAGCCATTGCTATGACAACATTAGAAATAGAGTGGCACGGTTTTGGGGTTGATGGTATTTAAACCTGGTATTAATAGATTAGTTTTTATACAATAGGTTACTAATGATGTTCTACAGAAATAGGTTGAGGACTTTCCAAACTTCTGGCAGAGTTGTCATGACTAGAAACCGGAACCCGAAACCTCTCAGACCTCAGTATTTTTCTGTAAGTGTTTAATGAAGTAACCTAATGGTGGTTAGCTATTGAACGTGTGGCGATCACACATAGCCCTTAATCGCGGTTTAATCAGGCGAACTGCTTTCAAGCGGCAACTAACACAGATTTATTCAGGCAGTCCTATATTGAGCGCATATGCCAATCATCTGCCAGGTCTGTTTACCCAATGAGGCTTAACAGCATGTACGACTGTCTGGGTTGTTGCTGAATATGAATAAGATCGCTGAACAAACATCTTTATTTTTCACGTTAGATTTTACCCAGTTAAGCATCGACACCTCTAGGGTGGTATTTACTACTTCGGCCAAGCGAATCGTCATCTCATGAACTGTAAAGTTGCAGTAAAGTGTAAGGTCCCAAATTATAGTTTCGCCAATTTTACAAAGGTCATTTGTATATGCAACTGGGTTTTTCATTTTTTATGCGTATAGATCCATGGCAGTTTGTATCCGTTTTATATTCGTAACGCCCACACATAGAACGGTACTTTTGATTTAAGAGGCACTTTTGAAAATCTGACGTTCCAGCTACACTTGTTCGTCACTGTCATTCCAAACATAGCCAAATTAAGTGTGGATGAAAATTTTGTGGGTCAGTCAGCACAATATTTGTTCATATTTAAAATATGGATTACAACTAGGAAAGCTTCTCGTAAAACATGCAGTAAACTCAGATATGATGAACTGAGTAAGCATATAATTTATTTGTTTCTGAAAGTCTTATATACACAGAGGTGCTTTCAGATGAAAAAGATGAAAAAGGAAAATATAGCACACGCACCCGCTCAAGGTGTGACCAGAAGATTCTTATAGTTTGTCTATCTAACAGCAACGCTTTCCCAGAAATAAATTGTACATGTTGGCGAGCTCTGTTACAATAGGACACCAGGTCCATTGGTTTGCTCATATTTCTAACAATTTTCCCATTAAAACACTTATTAAAACATTGTGTCCCTTTGAACCAGTTGGACAGGATAGTCGGGAGACATAGAGTACGACAAGTGTTTATTTTGCACATCGTTCTATCGTAAACGTATGTGAAATGAATCCATGCTGTAATTTCTATCTTTTGGTTATTCTTTTCATATTCATCCTCCTTCGGAAATAATTGCGCAAACTGAGCACTATTCGCAGAAAGTTGAAGTTGAGCGTCTTGATATGACTATTCGGTAATTCCTACTATGAGTTACTAGAGCCGTGGTAAACAGACTAGTCTGACATACTCAAGGGCTATAGTGAAAATGTAGACTGGGACTAGAATGTGCGACACTGACGAGCTTTAATGAGAGCGAACCCAAAGTCTATTGTTTCGTTTCGAAGTGGGCTAACCGAAGGGCTTTTGTGAGTGCAAAAGCTGTAGACGAGTGTGTGTGTTCAATTTGAGCTAATCCAATTCCCCAAATTGCTATTGTGGATCGTTAGCAGAAATTCGGAGATTTAGATTACTGCAAAGTGAACACTACCTACACTTAACAGCAGCCGTTGTGTTCAGTTGCGGATTTCGGCTTGTCTGCTTCGAAAAAAAAACACCAGACTAACTTATTTGGACCATGAACAGTTGGGTTAATGAGGAGAGTAAGTTCAGCGTAACTCGGATGCTGTGATTATGGGGTTATCGTTTGGAGTGAACAACGAACCTCCGTTACCTTTTCTTTCGAACTTATCGGGCATTCTCAACATTATTTGCATAAGGTTACAATGAAGTATTGTTATTTGATATTATTATTTACCGATTATTTGATCATGCTCATTGTGGAGTTAATCGTATTACTGAATAGCTTTAGAAACGTGAGGGCAGGAATGCAAATCCTGATTCGGACGAGGATGTGCACTACTGATGAACCCCAATAAGAGTACAACTCGAGTCTGTTGCGACTTCTTGAAGTGGGCTTACTAGAAGTGTTATCCTCACGAATATGTCTGTCGATACTTGTTTCTGTCATGTATTAAAATGAACTGGAAAAGGTGTTCATGAGGCCAATATGTGAGCGCAGAACTGAAAAAGGTATTTGTGGTCTTGAAGTTGGGAGTTTCCTGACATAAATTAAGAACAGTGGTTAGCAAATCTATTCGGTTTCATGTGGAAGCATAACAAAAGAAATATTTTAAAGCCAGATACTCACAATACTTGTCTACTATAGCCATCGTCTGACGTTATTCTTTTGTACCCTTAATACTTCCAGTATTTGGTGATCCTCGTAGATATGCAACACTGTATTTTGTTCTACACTGTCAATCCCCGCAAGACTTGCCAGTACCTGGTTGGTTCACTACCTCGTAAAATCATAAAGTTTCCCACTGAGTTAACCCCGAGTCAGAGCTAAAACAAAAGCGAAAGCTTTGGTGTTGAAAAGCCGACTTGTTGTTATAATGGCATAGTGATTTTGTGTCGCAATTGTCTATGGTTCTAAATTTACTTACAATTTGCCCGTAATGCCTGTTGTTTAAAGAATCGTTTTTGATTAATGAACCACTTCTATGAATCAAAATGATGATCATTGCCGACTACGGCCACATCCGTTTGACGGACCTAGATGGACCGAGAAAATGAACTAATGGTCGCTTTAAGAGAAAGGCAATATATAGTCAGTTTCAGACATGTTTTGCTATTTGACCAACGAAACTAGTAAGCAGCATTTTCCCGAAACTAATTTTAGTAGAGCAGTCAAAAACGTAAATGCGCACGATTCATGGCCTGGCAAATTTCTCTGCATATTATCAAGTGCGTACTACAGAACAGGAGTTTATAAAACGGAAAATAGGGGTCAATTGTGAAACTAGACATATCAGGAAAACACACGGTGGATCTGTTCGCTAATCAGACAATGTCATCATTACCATGGAAGTGATAAACTAACAAAGGAGTCTTTCTGTACACACAGAGGTGGACACCAACGTTTCAGAGCAACTGCCTCAGTATATCGTAACAACCGGGGCTTATCAGTTGCGTAAACAACCGAGAATGCCTGTATGGGGTCCACCTGGTGATGGCTATCCAGGAGATGACGGGCGATCGCTGATGCTGATGGTTTGTGTAATAAGCCCCGGTTGTTACGATATACTGAGGCAGTTGCTCTGAAACGTTGGTGTCCACCTCTGTGTGTACAGAAAGACTCCTTTGTTAGTTTATCACTTCCATGGTAATGATGACATTGTCTGATTAGCGAACAGATCCACCGTGTGTTTTCCTGATATGTCTAGTTTCACAATTGACCCCTATTTTCCGTTTTATAAACTCCTGTTCTGTAGTACGCACTTGATAATATGCAGAGAAATTTGCCAGGCCATGAATCGTGCGTATTTACGTTTTTGACTGCTCTACTGAAACTAGTAAGATCTATAACCTTTTAGAAGCTTTGATCAAAAACGGTTTTTCAAGAAAAGCGTCACTAAGATTTGATGCAGTCTACCGAAGCCTTTTTTAACTCTGCGCAAATGTAATGTCAACCTGGTCACTAGATTCTCCAGTACGAACAAAATATTTATATTTATAGCTGTGTAAAAATTATGAAAGATGCGTATGTGTTTCGTAAGCCAAACCGAACGTTACCAATAGAAGTAAACAAAAGAGAGTTGAAACATAAATGTTGGTAAACAGTAATGAAGATATAGGAGATAAAATTGTACACTGGTTCCACGAATAACTTGAATTAGGTGACTTTTAGTTAATCATAATACGATTGACTTTAAAACTGCAAGACTTTAATAATAAGAAGTAGCCAGAAAGAGAACAGTGAAAAAATCAATTAAACATGAAATTGTGGGAATTTCCAGGGATTCCGGATTAAACTTGACTGCAAAGATTATTTTCAAACGCACGGCTTGATGAAATGGATTCAGAAAGTTGTTTCGACTGTCCGTTTTCTATCTTCCAAAAACGAGAATTTCCACGTGTTTCATGGTTAAATTGTTCAAAATTTCTGGAAAAGCGGCGATCCGCTGTATAAGACTGTCCATCGTGCACGCAAGCATAACTGACTTTTGAACAAGATACACTGGGTTTGGTAAGCGGCAACCGGCAATCTAGGGACTCCTGCCCCTCTGTTGTCTGGTAATTCGTGTCCATAGGAGCTAACTGTATTTGATACGGTTGGGGAGGGGATAGCCCGATATGCGTTTCGTTTAGGTTACAAGCTGAGTCACTGGAGCCGGATGAATCCGTCATATATGGTCGTGCGTGATTGATAGGTGGTTGTATGTACACTTTGTCGGATGACACAGAGTAGCCGTGGTTAAAGTGTTGAAACTTAATATCCAGCTTTTCTCCGTAAAGTCCTTCTAGTCCCGCTAGCAGCTTAGGATCACGGTTAGAAGCCGCTCCATTATAAAAATGGTGGGAAGAAGGCGATACTTCGTCCACCGTATATACAATAAATTGTAAACCCGCGTCATCAGTAAAACTTTTCAGTTCATTTGTGGGTGCGTTTGGTTGGGACAGTTCGGACGGTGTCACATACAATCCAGTTGAATTCCCAAAACAACCATACTTTCGTGTATATGGCAGCCCCGTTGAGATATCGATTTGAGCTGATGATTTGGTGGTGTTTGACTTCTCAGACAGTTGACCGTCAATCGATGAAACACATTTACTTACGTCCACGATAGTGTTCTTTGATTGGCTTCCGGTTAGAAAGGAACAAGCTATATCTCTACATTGTTGGTTTTCATCCATATGACTCCCGAAGGTTGAAATTGGGGATGGTTCTTCGAAATTGGACAAACCAACCTTATTTTCCATTGTTAGTTTGGGGGTGAAACAACCATTTCGTTTCGGTTTGCTTATCGGAAATGGTCCACACAAATGTAAGTCTGTGGTCAAAGGCGCTTTCAGTGAATCTGGTTGTTGTCGGGAAGATATGTTCTTCGTTGAAAGGCAACGATTTTGATGTGTATCAACAGGATTTTCGTGGTTACGCACAATAGTATCTTGCATTAATGAGATATCTGTGGTGCATGTATGTGTCTGCCACTGAAACAGAGGTGTTTGCTGAGATGAGAACCCAACCCATGCGGTTACCCACGCAGTAAACTGGAAGACGAACAGCACCATAGATACCATGCATAAGGGTTCCTTATTATTCCAAAACAGACGAACTAGTTCACATTGTGTGGGTATACGAAGAGCGCCAGATAACATGGTACAAGAAATGCCGAGCAAGACGTAGGAAGTTTGTAACGGTGGTTTGCAGTTTCGGCTACACAGTTTCGGTTTGTGTGGGCACAATCTGCTTTCAATGCAAGTCTGCCTAGATGTCCTGTTTGGACTGAGACCACCTTCTTCTGAAGAGGCAGACGTTAATTTGCTGGCTGGCTTAACCCGAATAGCGGACATACCAAAGACATACGTACAATGTACATTGCATAAAGTAGGAATGAAGGCAACAGCACTAAAGAGGAACAAAGTCCAAGCAGGAAGCAGCACGGGTGACTTGACCAACATCAGACTGCTTTTTATTTCTTCATAAAACAAGGAATTGGAAACGTTTCCTCTTATAGTGCGATCAACATGTCCGTCTAGGCAAGTGGAGTATTTAATCAAAAGACCAGTTGTCGCATAATCAACTCCAAGGTGCACAATGGTCAACGCAATTAGTCCAGAAAGGAGAACAGAGTAGACACGACATGCGTACCAAAACACAGCAGGTAGTTCAATACTCACGATCATACCAGCTAACAAAAAATTTATAAACTCAACGGAAGTCCGTTCTGTCAAAACCTCGGTTTTTGCATGTGCGCCATCAACTGTGGATCGCAGCAAATTAAGTTCGGGCTGCCATCGAAGACGATTGGCCGCTTCCATTTGTGCTTCAGTCTGAGGCAACTGACCAAGTCCACCTAGCGCGGGTGGTTGAAGAGCAAACAGAGAAGTAGCAGCCAGATTGTGGTCTACGTTGAGGGCGATCGGCAGAGCAGCATGTTGGTTTAAAATGGAAACAAGTGGTCGCGCTGGCAGTAGGAAGTCCAAGTCGGTGTGCCACAGATAAACTTAAGAAAAAGAAAGAATGCGAAAAGTGGAAAAACTTTTGAACAGTCAGTGCCAAATAATGATATGAATAAGAAAAAATTACTTATAAAAACGTTTCAGGTGGTACACGTTGGTATTAGCTGACCAGAAAACTGTGGATTTCCAATCATTTCTACTAGAATAACACCAACTTGTGTTCACCGTTTGGAAGAAACTGAATAGTTTTTGTCGATTTCACGGAAACTGAGTAGCTTTATACTTTCTGCCATGAAAATCAAAAACTGCATATCAGCAGTATTGCTATTTAGGGTGAATTGAACTGTCTTGCAACCGTGGTGGAACTATTGGTTGTGTTGTCAATTTAACTGATTTGAAACCATTTACTTACTTCATAAGTTGACTGATTCCGAAGTAAAGTTAATTTATTCCCTACAACACTGTACACAGTTTAGAGTCAAACTCATTTGAATTCTTCCCAAAATTTTCCCAAAGCCTTGGTCACTTCAAAGTGTCTCAAGTCCAATTTCTTCGCTCACTGTCATCAGTAGAAACTTCATTTGAAACTGATAAGTGAATGTCAGAAAAGTCGTGTCAAAAATCGAGACTTTTTGCAGTAAAAAGGAAGCCAGAGGCACATAGGATGCATATCAAGGATTCTTGTTGGAATACCCTTTTGACTATCGCACGGTGAAAAACACTTTCCCATTCCACTTTCTTCGTCACCAATAAGTGCTACTTCACATCAAAAGAAATGAATCTAGGAGGCCGCCAGTGAGAATGATTACCAACCGTAGGATGATGGTATAAACATGTCACATAACCGACAGTTCCCGCTTAGCCTACCTTTAAAGGTCAGAGTGACCAACAATCAAAAATGAGGCGGTAATGTTCACCTGATTGAAAATGGAACCCGTGACTCATACGGTGTACAAATTGGTGACAGGTGGCTGTAGCGTGCGTTAGCCAGTAGGTGAAAACGAATGAACGGTCGTTGGAATAAAACCCCATGAGGGATGCACAAACATAACAAGTCTCGTTTGTTAGGAGTAGCACTACTGACAATTGTCGCATAAGTACACACACCAACACGCAGTTGATTGACGGCTAACTAGCAATCGTCAGCAGATGTCACAGCAGTGGGAGCTGCCAAACATGATGACCAATTTGTTTTTAGAATGTTAAGTTAGAGAGTTATGTCCCTAATGCGTGACACCTTTAAGTGTACAGAACAATGCTGATTAACACAAAAAGCTAACCGTTAATGAGGTACACAGAAAATGAAACGTAGGCTGCCCCAGACACACGCTTGGGAAAACAGAGTTCATTGGAGCGTAGAAGTACCGCTACCAACTCCACTTCCTTCCAAACGTCTCAAGCTCCATTAAAAATTATTGTTAGATGTGGATTGCAAGCAACGGTCGGTGAAGAATCTCTAACAAACCACCAGTTGTGGAGAGATTGTAAAGAAGCTTGCAAAATAATGCCTGCGTCGTTGAAGCTGATATCATTTACAAACAATTCGACTTATCTTATTTGGTGAAACAAGTTTACCACTTATACGAAAATAGAACTGTCGACTAAATGTCGGAGACTTAGAGTATTTCTAATTGAACACCATCCACATTCGACTGCAACCACACACTTGCGTAAATAATGTTTAGGTTACCCATTTGATACGAAGAATGCCGTAAAATTAACTCAACTGAGAAGTTCTTGATCAGGGGGTTGTCGACTGAAGTGAACAAAAAGTCTGTTTTGTCTGTTTTATAGATGATCTGGCAAGCTGAAAACTATTCACACAGGGTTGCAGTTGACTGTTTGAAAATTATTGAACAGTCACATATTTTGTAAGGTTACTGACGTTGTGGTTAACACGCTGATCTCACAAACCCAAGGGCCGAAGTGAAAATATAGACTCAGATAAGGATGTGTGCTACTGACGAGCTTTAAGTCTATTGTTTCGATTTAAGATGGGCTAGTCGAAAGCCTTATCCGAATATGAAGGGTGCAATCAGATGTGAGCGGTGGTCACTTTAAACAACTGGAACTATATGTACACCATCTCCTTTAGAAAGTTATCTTCGATTCACTTGTATTCACATATTACTCAAGAAATTTATGAAACTGCAGTTAATTGATCTCTCGTTACTAACTAACACTGAAAGCCACACCCTATTTATCCTTTGGATACCGCCAATTTTGTTCTAAAAGAGACATGATTGGACGGTAGGAATAAGTAAATTGCAAAATCATCTTAGAGTTGATGACTTCCTTAGAATTTCTACTCACACTTTTCCATAGAGTTTTCAATTTAATGGTTTTGTAGTGGTAAGGACGCATGAAAGATATTCACGTGACTTCCTGTCTGCGTTGGTGGGTTTACAGAACTGAGTGAGGATAAATAAGAGGATGGCCAGGTAAAGGGACTGACGTGTAATAATGTCAGTAAAGAACATTGATTTAAAGTGTATCATCCTTCTGACAGATAAAATTGTGAACGTGGGATATGAAAATGGTCAGGACACTTGTGACAAAGAGCATTGCTTACGCGGGTGTTGATACAGTAGTGTTAAAGCTGTAAACTCACTCAACCGTAGACAATGCGCTCCAAAATAAGCAGTTACTGATTACAAAAATTATGTCTATTCACTTCAATTTCAATGGACGACTCTTGTACATTCACTTCTGATTTGTAGAAGTCTTTCTATTACATGATCATCTGGTATGCACAGGATATTATAGGCATTTACTGAGTTATTTTTAATGTCGTTGTAGTGAGACGTGACAAAATACCGCTGAATTCTCTAAGTGGGCTTCCTTGAGCTCGTAATTTTGTTAGCGATGCGGCTCCGACCAATAACGACAAATTTCAGATACTTTTCGCATTAGGAAGATAAGTCTGCATGTTTGTTTCCTGATGCAAACCGATTATGATACTGAACTTGCTGAGGGAAAGCTATTCGACGGAAGGTTTCTCGATTTATTCATAGACTTTTTGTACACGTTTACGCTTCTGTAGCACCAGAAGATCAGTTAGTAGACAAATCTGTAATGAACGCCACCTGAATTGCTGTCTTCTACGCCTGCAGAGCCGTCTAGTTCGACTCTATCATGGTGATATTCAGAAAAAATTTGATGACGAATGCCCTTGAATACAGCTGAACAAGTCGAACGGCAACCTGAAACACTTGAAGTTATCTTCCACAGTTTCCAAATCTTCTGACTTAAATACTCCCCAAATGTTTACTTCGCTAACATCGATGCCCCATTGGTCATTGGTAAGTAGTAAGAAAAACAGGAGATCTTGGATGTATTTTTATTACGACTGTCCTTTTTTTCTTCACAACAAAGAAGTCGTTTGATGATGGAGGAGAAAGTTCGAACTTTGCGAAGTGTTCTAAAACGGTATTTTGAATTATCTAGTAATTACTGACAATCACTTTGAGAAATTTAAATCCTGTCGATGTAACGTGCAGTCGAAACCAGCAGAAGTGCACAGACTGAATTTGAATAGTGAAACAGAGCGTGGTGCTGTGTTGTTGGCGCCGTTTAAGTTTTCGTTTATGTAAGTCGTGTGTTCATGACTAACTGGGCCTTTGGCTCATGCTTGTTTGCATTGCTTCCTTTTACAGGACTTGTCGGAACCATTACTTTGGAAGAACGCTGTCCCCCGTTCTCTCCACGTTGCCCCAAATTTGGTCCATAGGTTTTACGGGCATTTAGAGAGAAAACGGCCGGACCGCGAACCATACTTAAGTGAAACTAAGTTTGTTAAGTTCTCATGATTTCTACTAACTCGTTTACTTCCAGTCCAAAACCAGTTTAAGTTTTTTCTGTGTAACACTATTAGTAGAATAACAGTAATCCGAAATGTCTTGCTGATTGTCCCTTCTACCAGTTTGTCTGCGTAATTATTTGAGCAGTTTGACGACTGTTGAACTCTTAAGATGGTATTTTGCCGAAAGCGACAATCTTTTTGGCCACAAAGATTCCTCTTTTCATCAGTCGTGCCCTGTACTGCATAAAAAGCAATTAGAAGGTTTTCCCGAAAATGCGGAAGATTGTTAGACCTGCTGTAATCTATGTGGTACACCCCAGGAAAAAGTGACTGCGTTCATCCAATCTGGTTCAGCAGACATCAGAGTTAGCTTTTAAACAGATTGCAACTGAGATTATTTTCACCGGTAGTCATGTGTAAACTTTAATAGTACTTACATATGCGTCAGCTGCTGTATATTGCTTAATGTATGCTTCGTGAAATGAAACGTTTATTTTTCAAATGCATAACTCATGTTGCCACATGTTTATTGACGTTACTTTATTCATTGTCTCATGTTTTATTGTAATCGCTAGGCTATTTCACATTCCAGTTTTATGTGAAAAAATCTCTGCTCGAGACTCCGTCCTGTCACCCGAAATCAAAAGATTGTCCTAGGCAATGGAGATTGAATATACTTCAGCGAATTTCCTAAAGCAAACAAGGTATCCAAGTCTTGTTAACGCAGTGAAGTGCATTGAGCACATAAGTTGGTACACCTCACCTTTGCTAGTCAACATAGAGTTTGCCCATACCTTGGGTGCGAGTTCAAGAGTTTTGTAACGGCTGTAACATGCATACTCAAAGGGGAAATTGCCACTAGATCTAGGCCTGCTAGAAGAGCATTCTTGTGCCACAATGATGTACATAAACGTGTTAAGAAGACCGATAAGCTTAGCATTGCATCCTGAATAGCATTTTGAGAGGTCTCATAAAACGTATGAAGTTCTGAACAACGATTGAGGTGCAGATCACGTACGGTGATACAGAAATGAGTGTGGACTTCGATGATCAACGTCGACACATGAAACAGCAAACGCTGCAGACCATCTCTGCCGTAAACGGTGCCTTTCCCGCAGTAGATTACTGCCACAAAATGCGCTTCGGAACTGTCCCAAAAGTGTATGTTGTTCTTCAGAAAAACGTATATCACTACTCGCATATCTAACCGTAAACAAATTCAGAGCATGGACGTTTATGTTGCAACCATAAACAGTCTGCATGCATTATACACCTTGATTGTTCCGAAGGGGAAGTATGAATCTGCGACATGCCTACGAAAGAGTAGCACTAGTGGACAACTTTTTCGAACCGAGATGCTTCAAACCATCATGTTAAAGGATATTGACGAAAGTCGCCTGGCCATTTGTAAGGAAAGATCACCGGTAGATTGTCTGAAAGCTGACTTTCGTTCGCTACGCCCTGAATATGGTTGGTGAGTTAACTAACGCTTACTTACCTAGTATTTTTACAGTTTACAGTATGTCAGCCGGAACGTCTTTACAGCCTGAGATGTATCATATATCTGTCAACAACTGTGAATCACTATGAAAACAATGGGCTCTGAGAGCTTTTGATATCATGAAAAATTACAGAAGACGCTAACTAAGGACAGATGGTTGGCAAAGAGCACAAACCATTATCACTCTAGCGCGTGAAGTATATTTTCAATAGCTCAGGACAAAGCTTCTCACTTCGAGGTTCAACTAACGAAATAAAGCAGAACCAGCAGTGACCAGAATCAGCAGAGCGATCATAGTGAATTGATGCACTTAACAGATTCATCCAACAAAATTATGGTTCGCTTTGACGAATAAACAGTGATGGCTGTTGAACTAGCTTCATTGATATAATTGTCATGGAATAGGATTCTGGGCAGCCACATCATTGAAACACACTGTAGAAGAAACCTGGATTATTTCTTTATCATACGATAGGGACTGTGAATGGCAATGTCCGGTAGATTACACATCAAACTGATCAGAACCAATTTTCGTTTGCTTGATTCTATATTTCTTAGCCAGGTTAGAAAGCAACTGCTGAAGATAAGCTGTTTTCTTTGCTCAATTTAGCAGTAATTAAAATATCGTAAAATGGTTGGACAAAATTCGCGCTTTAAGTTGTATTGTGGATGAAACAGTCAGTGTTTACAAAGTCAGTAGTACACCAAAAAGCAATAGTTTGAATCATCCTAACAGGCTGGCAACTTCAGTGTTTGGCAAGCCGTATGCTACGAATGTATCTCGGTTCGTGTGCTTGTATGAAGGTAACGTTTTAAAGCACATATTTATCATGTAATGCCTTGAATGTACGTTTTAGGTTGCTTAGAAGGTAATGTAACTTTTATGGACGTTAACCAACCCTTAATTGGGGGACGGTCCCTAGATGTCTGGACTCAAACGCAGCATGGTATCTTCGACAAGCGCATTGTACTTTGGTAAAGTATACTGCTAAACTCTGTGGGAACAACATTTGTCTGTTCGATGTTATGCAGTACGCTATAGCGAATAGAGATTGGCTGACTGAGAGAGTGAGGCGCTGTGTGGCACCCGTGACCATCATAGGTGCTGTCCTTAAGCAAAACAACGTCCTTATTGTCATGGAAGCTTAGCTTAGTGGAACTTAAATCAGCTGTATTAGCCAAAATCTCAGTAGCCGACTGACTTGTTTACGAATCGGCTAGTAGTCAAATGCAGTATGGTAAACCTAGCAGGAAACTTAAGGGTTTTAATTTGTTATTGCATGTTATTGATCAGAAGTCTTGAGGAAAAAGCGCAACAGTGACCACGATTGAGCTCAGGCTAGAACTGAAATCATGCCTTTTCCACTTTACCAGGTAAAACATGTTTTTATTTGCGTTTTTGTGCGTTCATTTTTGGCTTTTAGCAGCAGAACTCTCATCTGTACAACAGGTTAGAGAAAAAGTATTCTGTTCTGGACTTGTGATCTCCTTGGAATTGTTAACGATTGCAATTACAACTCGTAACACTACTGTATGTTAAATTACTAGTTTTCCCAGTTCTGTTTGACAAACTGGAAGTACTACATTTGCGTAACGGTTGCTGAACTCCCAAGAAAAGCGTAAGTAGTTGTAACTAACTTCTGTTAGGTTGCTCTAATCCGACTGTATGTGACGGGTGTAGTCATTCGTACTTTCCGGTCAAAGGGTGTCTTTGTGCGGCACTAACATGCCAAGCTGAAAACAATGTTTGGTACGTGGTTCTTAGATGGAATATATCTTATACTAGCGGAATAAGTCAAGGTAACGTGTTGATATCTAAGATATTTTGAATAATTTCGTGAACTTTTGCTGGTTAAATAAAAATTTCATTAATTTCTTGCTGTGACGTTCGAAGAACCTGTGTGCGTGAAATCGTCAATATCCATTACTTGTCCAGTCAAGATGGCACGTTAGTTAACTTGAAGCCGATTTGATTAACTATCACTGTTATTAGTGATTGGTTTATCAATGCGCAGATTAAAATCTCCAAACAGTGTACCGTGTCGTTGGTAACACAGGAAGTTACGTACCACTGAATTTCCGCATCTACCTAGCAAAAATGGGTTAACTCGGGGCTCATTCTGTTTAATTCAGTGGTGCGCACTGCACTAGTTAAAACGGCGTTTTTTAAATGAAGTAAACATCACAAGTGTATGTACCAAACTATCTGATGAACGGTGACTGTATCCTGCAGTGATGTCAGAACTGGTCAAAAGTATTCATCTGATAATACATAAATAAATAAATAATGTTTCACAATAAAATCGGAAATCGCCATATTATTAGGTTCACCACTTCGGTTTACACTGTACACACTTGTAATGCGATATACATGTAGCGGACAATACGGTGTTAGACAAGGCGTACAATACGGTCAAAATGCAACCCGAATGTTAGTTGACAGTACTGCAAAACACATATCATATAACGTTATATACGCTGGCTGAACCACCTCATTGTAGTGCCGATTGGATATTACAGCTTGACTCTAAGATCCCACCGACTTCAGGTAGAATCAATCATCTCAACTTCTTTCATAGTACTGGTGACGATCGTTAATAAAAATACAAATACCACCAGCAACTGTGCGCTGGAATCCACAAATGGGTAGAAAAGCGAACATCTGAACTGTACAATCCATTGGTCTGTACTGCGGTTGCTCCGACTTCCCAGTGGCGAACTAATCAGCTACATCCACATCCAAATTCATCTACGGAAAGTGCGTATTCCAAGTTTAACTACCACTGTCACAATTTTGCGAAACTCACGAGTGAAGAGACTAATCCTCAGGTAATGTCTAAGTCATCTGAACGCGGTCGGGGACGATTCGCTTAGGGCCATCACGAGGGACGCCAACATTCCGGTACACGTTCAGGTTGTGGTAGTTATATCCAAGAAAGAGAGTCGTGAGGTGCGGACGGACAAGCACCATACTCAGCTGGGCTGTCATGATCTTCGTAAGTTCACCGGCTTTTTACTGTCAACTTGTTGCCTTTCATATCCAGATTGTGACATCCTCAGGGTCTTTATTCGTGCTATGCTGATTCGATGAAACCTCCCACGGACTCATGTCCTGAAATCATGTGATGGCCTGGGTATTCGCTAGGTTCTGTTCCACAGTAGCTCCTAAGAGGATCTACTAGTGTCGTTTTTAGTCCCGTTCATCATGCTCAGTATGCTCAATGGTCATGAGGGTAAAGCTGTGGCACTTGATACCAACATAGTGGTTGATTACTGAACCTAGACTGCCTGGATGGCAAAATTGAAAAGTACTGTGTAATTGTCACAAACCTCTTAGTAAGTGAACCCTCTATGCTATGAAATACCCAGTAGCCTGAGTCGTCCATACTGCAGTGACTTTGTACCGTGAAACCATTTACATTTCTATGCCGAATGCAAATATCGACTGATTAATTTGGGTTCCTTGAAGGTTGGTGGTAAATGTACCTCGGGAACTTGACGCTTACTGATGCGCTTTTCATGGTAGGCGTTGTTATGGGCCGATGTATCAGCAGTTAGTTACGTGAGCTTTAACTACATCTTGATCCACTATTCGTTTTGTCATAAACATTTTAATTTTGGCTGTTGTTTTACTTCACTAACAAATCAAGGGAAAATTCTTATCTACAGACTGTGGTACTAAGTGCATTTGCTAATTTGATTGATACGACTCGCCACTTGCTAAATTTTGAATACCGTACAACGCCACGCATTCGACAGTCATCTTATATTCCTTGCTTACTTTTACTGCCATCGTTTCTGGATTATTTGAAAGGTGTGTATGTAGACTCTCTTCTAAATTTAAAACAAAATGTACAATAATTACCTGTTACTCCATATGCAAATAAGTGATGGCGTGGTATCATACGTGTCCTGAATAACTGTTAGAATAAAAGCCAATTATCTAATGACAGTATGCACAACACACATCCGCTCGTTTCAGCTAGTCTGGATACAGGCTGAACGTGAGTTGCTGATGAGCCAATAGGTTAGTGGTACGTACGATAGACCGCCTATAAAATAGTGCAATGAAATAACAGCAATTAAATAAGATAAGCTGAAGTTCTATGAACGTTTTAATAAACTGCTGTGATGCGAAAAACCTCTTTTGTTATCATTTTACTCCTTTTGTCTCGGAGCTTGAGAGTAACTATAGCTGCAAAGGCTATCTTTAGCTCAGAGTTTAGGTTTCGTTAGAATAAAACTAGTCGTTTGCAGGGCAGCATCGACCAGCTGTGGTTTATTCGTTTAAATTAAATATTTAAAAATGGATGAAACGATGATTACCAGTGTTGATCAATGAAGACAACAACCACCTTACTTTTAACGGTCATGTAGTTCGCTCCATTGCTGTTGTGCGCTATCTTGGTTTGGTGGTTGGGCTTGTGTGCTATGTTGTTCTAGAGAGCTAGACTGACTGAGATTTCAGTCTTTCATGGTTCAGTCATGTCATTCACCTCAAAGAGAAGCAACCAGACAAAAGGAAATTTCCTTTTTGTGTGTTACACTAGTGGCTACGTTGAGGTGCCTAGTCATCAACACACGATGCGAGTGTACATCAGAACTATATTGGCAGTGTCAGCATTTCTGTTTGTTTTTTGTATACAGAAGAAAAGGACTAGGAAAGGTGCGTACAAACAGAAAACGCCTCGGTTGCCGAAAAGTTGGCCGTCGTTACCAACACGTTATCCTGCATGGTCGAAAAATTCATACTACTCCTCAGAAACGTTCCCTGTCTTACGGCACACCCACTACGCGAAACAGCAACTGAAATATGAGGCCAATGTTTTATTCACTAAACTCTCTTGATGGGTTAGCCAATCCTTGTTAAGTGAGCCACATTCTTCATTTATTGGCTCCAGGAGGGGTCCAAAAACCTTTTCTTCTTTCAGGTCAGAATGTCGAAACAGAGGCTCCAGCTAATTCCCTTTGAACCAATCTGAGGCATACCCGTGGACGTATAACGCTGTCCCATGGAGTATGAAGTGTACGTTCGCTGCTGGGTCGACAAAACACCGGACGGTCGGAGAGCCTTAACGTACCGATTGCGATGGAACTGAGTTTCTTCGACGTTGGTGTCGCAGCCTTCGGTGAGACAAGGCTTGAGCATCAAGTTAAGCTCCTTGAGACAAACGTTGGGTATATCAACTACTAGCTACGATACGCGTTAAAACATTAGCTTAATCTAGAAACAAGAACCAGATCCTCGAGTATAGAAGGAAGTTTCCTCCATTTTGTTGTTAGGGGGTAAAGAGAAGAAGCAAAGCGTGAACGGTAATCAGAAATTGAATGTGTTGATTTGCACAGGAAAGGTTTTAGCAATATTCTAACAAGAAATCTGCTCAGCCGGTCTAATGCCTAAGTTTTTGGGGCTAGTGTTTCCAAGTAGCAACGTAGAATATAGAAGAGTCAAAGTTCGATTGACATGATTGCCGCCTGAAAGATCCAGCAGCAATACCATGAACACAATCAGTCTCTGTGTGCTTTGTTTCTGCACGTCACCAATACGTCTGACTCCTTGATCCTTGAGACACTGTGCGAAGTAAGCTTGACAAGTTTATCAATTTGATTATACCACTATAAATAGGTATTACGACGAACATGCGGTTCTATTAATTAATCTCTGTTGATTTTGACCATATCATTAGCCTGAAACAGGGCGGTGTCTTGGCTTCAACTCTAGTCAACTTTGTTTGATAGCAAGGCTAACAGATGCGCTACAGAACTGCTGAATATCAGTCGATCCAATGCTCCAAGCCGGCTAACTAATTCTTCCATTAGTAGACTGATGTTGGCGGAGGATATCGTACTACTTGCACAAGACAAAGAGGGGTTGCATTAGGAGGCCATGGCTTTCACGACTACGACGTCTAAACTTGATTTAGCTGTCAAAACAACGAAGACGTTTCATTTCTGTCCTAGTCTGGATGAGATACCAAACCTTCAATGTAGGTGGCTGCGCAGAATTCCTCTACTTTGATAGCAACCTTCTGACAGATTTGTTTGTGGTTTGTTAGTTTCGAGCCTCCGTGAAAACAGCTAGCGCAGATTTTGTGCTGTTGAAAGATGTGCCTGTAAGAAATGCAGCTTCACACTAGAAAGAAACTGTTTATCCTTCGTGTAATGATATTGACCACGCTGTTGCACGGCAGTAAAACCATAACCTGTTATCAGCCGAATGTGTGATATTTCATTCGTTTTCATCTACACTGCCTAAGACGCATCTTGCCTACTTAGCTGTCAGACAGTATTTTGAAAACTGAGGTACTACAGCGAGCAAACACGGAGAGGGTTGAAAATACGTTAAGATACGATTAGTTTCGTTGACCTGGGACACCTACAAACTGAGTTCTAGTCAGCCGCTGTTCAGTAGCTTGAATCGGTTAAGAAAAATTCTGACGGCCAAAAACTGCGATACCAGAATGTTATTTAACAGAGTCTCTAGAGTTGTACCGTCGATAATATTTCATTAAAACAAGTAGTCTAAGACTGAACGACCTAAAGCAGGGCAATCCTGGGCGTCATCCGACGGCACAACAAATGAGGGTAATAAGGTCGTGGCTTTGAGCATGTGATACTCGAGCGCACTGTTGACATCATAAGTCGTAGTAACATGGCAAAGTGGCGCTGTGAAGGGGGTGCCGACAGTCGGGGAACAACAGGTTCTCAGCGAATTCACCGAACACCTTGAAAAATGAGACTACGCGTATGTTAAGAGAAATTAAGGCAAGTTGGCGAGATGTTTTTTTCATATCATACAAGTGTACTCATCGTTCAGTAGATCGGCAGATCTCCTTTTCAAAATCCGGAGCATTGGTGGTTTTCTACATTTTCTACACTTTAACAATGTAAGTGCATTGTATATTGAAGGTGTGGTGATTGTCAGTAAACCTATTTCTCAGTACTGTTGTTTTATTACATTGCAGACTATAACTTGTACAATTGCGCTCGACGGACAAATTACTTGCTTTGCCTAATTCAGTTGTTATTACTATTGCGTCGAAGCTAGCTCTATGGTTGAGCTAATTTAACTAATTCATTTCTGTATTCCAGGAACCATCAGAGGAGGTTTGTTTGGGTTTTTCCTACAGAATTAAATTTCTTCCTTTCTGACTTATTCTCTCTAAAGTGCACCAATGTATACTTCTACACACATCTTCTCGCTCTGTGACCCTGATATATTTCTTCCCGGCTTAGACGTAACCATTGAATTTACTCCATAATTTTAGTTTTGAAAATTAACGGTTCCGACCTAATAATAGTCCACCATCTAGTTAACCAGCTCTGTACGGCTGGACCACAAATAACTCTACCCACATGCCTCCTAATTTTTTCTATCTGACTTACACTAATTACGGAGCGTGTAAGATGAACTGCAAATGGTGCAGTAGAATTTGCTTGTAGCGAATTTTACGCAGACTTTCTTTTGGCTTCGGTCAGTGCGACAGGTTAATCTGGAGACGGATAACGCCAACAATTTTATAACAAATTATGGTGATAAGTCTCTTAGATAAACCACTTTTACCAGTAGATTTTGTTAGTCGTAACTAGGTGGCACTACATTTGTTTGCCAAAGAGCCATGCATATTCTTTGTTATTTACAATAAAATTGAAAGCGTTGTTCCACAATGACAGTAGTTTTATGGAAGCACCCAAGGTGAACCAAAAACTAAAGGAAAAGTTAACTACCCAGTTGACTTGGCACAAAAGTTTGTGTTGTTTACGGATCAGTGTTTGTTTTAAAGGTTTGAGTACGCACTGGTAAACTACCCAGACATTAGGACCAGACGATAAATCTCCCCTTGGTTTTCTCACAATCAGAGTAGCTTCCTCCAGAAATTGTAAGATAACAGGTGTTAAGGGTTTCATTCTGGAAAACAGTTGATAAATGAACTCAGTTTCTTAAAGACACATTAATATGAGCATCTTTTATTTGGAAATGTCCGTTCGAATGTCGGAAATAGCCCGAAGAAGCAAGCTTGTTCTTCTACTTGACTAACAGGCAAATTGCAATGGAATCACCACAAACGTATCTGACGTAATAGGCAAGAAAACGGGAGCCCGGGAGGATTAAGGCTTGCATGTTATCTATTTTGTAAAACGTCGCTGTTTGAAGTAGTGAGTACCGTTTGTTTTAAGTAAAGAAACGCTAAATGTCTCCACGAATTAATTTTAGACTCAAAAGCAAGGAGTGTGCAAATGGATAACAATGGTTTGAGTACCGTTCAATATTCGGAATGTCATAACGACTTATTGGTATCCAAGTTAGCAGAAAGTTGTTTCATAGTCATTTGCTTTTCCAACAAAATGGGCTGTTTTGTTCAAAAAGGGAAAATGACACTTGGATGTGAACACATAAACCACTTCACTCCTGTTCCTCAAGAAGGCCTTCTTCCAATAATTTGAAAGTAAAATGACACACATTAATTGATTGTCAGAACATGAATGATTTTCAAAACAGACATTTAAGAAATCGAGTTTGAACTTTGTAATTAGGTTCCATTTACGAGTGTCATTGTCTTTTTTCATTTACAAGGCGACGTTAAGTTAAGTAAAGACATAAACGTTTCTTTATATATGGGGCATGTGTTTTTATTTATCTTCCAAATAAAAGGAATCTGATAAATAATATCACCACAAAAATGTGAAGGCATTCAGGATGGACAATCCTTATCGCTGCTCATCTCTTGCAGCTCTTCTATTGGCTACCAAAATTATAGTCTCTACAACATATGTGGAAGTTCCTTTGAAATTTATCATTGAATTATAATTCAGCAACAAAATTCATGCACTATGATCGGCATTTTATAAAGAGATACGCTTGCGCTTGCCGATAATCATACACTGTTGTTACTACGGGGCCAGTAATTTAGTTGTCAGCAGCACTAACCAGTGTATACGCACAGTTCAGCTGTCTCAACTAAACAAGTTGAGTAAAACCTGAATAAAAATGCCAGGCGGTATTCAAACGATTTTACTTAACCACGAGAGGAAACATGATCAAGTTAATGTTTCCCATATTCACACACAAAACGTACAGAAAAGAAGTTGATTTCGTCGAATCTTGGGCTTCCTACATTTTGCTAAGTTTATGTTGACCAGCAGGTCTAAAGCGTGTAAGATAATTTAACCCGGAAAGGTTATGTAGCAACAAAAAAAACGCATGTTCCTGAAGCGACCTAAAAGTGGCAATTTTTGTTTAATAATAGAGAGCTGACAGCCACTACGTAAGCGTCTCACTGTTTATGTGTGTTTTATAACGTTGTCCCATTTCAGCGTCACGCTGACTTAAGCTTTTCAAAATCTGACAATTCGAAGAAATTGGTTACCATACATGCATATATGACCCCCTCTAAAAATACAGCGACAAACAATTGCGTAGTTTCATTGAGGATTCTACTTGTTTGTTTGCCTTTTCTCTAGTCATTTTCTGTGCGTTTACTAGAAGCGACATTCTGGGTGTTTGGCGTCGAGTTTTTCAGGCATATAACAAGGCGGAAGCATTATTCTACCACAGACCTCTATTCAATATCTGCTGCAAATATGTTCTGTCACTTGTTATTTTTCCATTTGTTGTCTACGAATACAACTGTTTGTGGCGTTTTTAGCATAACATATCAAGTGCCATCAAACGGGTGTTTGTAATTAAAGCATTACACTTTCCGTGCCTTAGTGGCACATCATTGAGTGTTTTGCATTAATACAGAAAATTAGTAAGCCGAAACCGTAGGTTTTTCTTTGATACAAGTGCTGTACTTAATGCCTTCTTTCAGACCAGAATATTTTTCGTCAACCCTACAGTCCTAACTGATGGACAGAGACAGACTGGAAGTAAAATAAGAAATGGGAACTGGTACAACGTTCTCCTCATAAAACAACATGACGGAGGTTTTCTCCAATTATAGGCATTTTTATTGCATTACTTTGTTTCAGACCTGTCGCCTGAATAATGTTGCAAGCACATCCAACTTGTGGCGACTGTAACAAATGATATTTTCGATAGGCGCATCCACGCGTACATTTTTGATGATCTTTGTTTTCTGCCCACTTTTGTCTTAGTCAAGCTGTTCCTTTTGTAATATTCGTCCCGGGGCTAAAATCACGACTCGTTCCGTGTCCCTCTAGATTGATGTGCTTTCTCTGTACACTCTGCTTTCCACAGTCGGTACAAATACACGAGGGTCAACGCGCTGAGTCCTTGCTTTTCATTGTCGATCGGTTTTCAACAGTAACTAGAGACTGGGTATTAATTTGTTGGACCAATTCCAACAAACTGCCCCCGTCGGCCCAATGATCAGTAATGCCAGAAACTACTGCAGTTATTATTGTTACGAAGGTTCCACTGTTGAATAAAAATAAAATGCATAATATGATAAAACTTTCTAGGTGTATAAGATTAAATTGCCAGCCCACTGAGAAATTTATACTGATAAGCCCCTTGAGGAGTAAAGGTTGGGAGCTTCCCTCCCGGAAACAAAGTTCACTTCAGTTTCTGAGGCATTTCAACCATCCTTCGAGGAATCTGATAAAATACACTGAGTAAGCTACTAATGACGACTCGATTAGCCTCTCAATTGCTTGGTGGTTGAATGAGTCTGATAGTGAGGCAAAAATTGTCGTCGACGACACTCCTTGCCAGTACTATGGGTCTCTCATAGCCTGTGAACCCCTGAGTTTTGCTTCACAACAAGCAGTCAAAATGCGGGATCCTAATATTCTCAGACCACGCTGTGACCGACAACCCTTCAATTAATGTAGGAAACATCATAAACCACGCGTCTTTAAAGTGTGAAGGTGAAAAAAGGTCTTAGGGTCGATGATTGTGCATGGTCACCAAAAATTAAACTGCGCTCAGTGTTGGGAAGTTCCTAACATTTTGGAAACGTAAACACTGCGCCAAAAAGCGCATATTTAAGCAAGATCCTTGCGAATGCCCCGTCAACAGTTGTCATGTGAACAGGTAATATTCCCCGAATATCGTCAGTACAGATCGAAATCTGGAAATGGATAACCCATGCAACAACCACAGAAAGTGGTAGCGCCAACAGACACCAGGTATGGTACCCAAGGTTTCCAGGGAAAGGTTTAGTCACACTGACTTCATCAACCCCGCTTTACTTACGTGAAGGTTATCACTATGGGACATGAGCGGGGACCGAGTTGCGATTAATCAGAAACACCTCAAAAGAAAAGCTGACACAAAGAGCCTGATATGGCCTATTCATCACAAATAAATCCCCTTTTCATCCCAATGGGAAGTATGGCGCCATTATGCAATTCCCTTTTGTTGTCCTTCTGGGATCACCCATTGATCAGATGACTAAGTTGTATTGATGCCAAATGTCTCTGCCTACTGTATAAACTTCCAGAAAAGACAGGAATGGTATTATGGCACTGGCGGAAGCATAGAGGTATCAGAGATCAGTGAAGACAAAATCTGTTCCTATGGTGTCGCGTCAATTGCAGAACGGATGTATGGGAGGGCCTCCATAAACGTTAACCTTGTGTTACCGTCTCCTTTTGTGCGCAGTGGCAATCTCCCTCCTCAATGACCATGTTTTATGGTAACAAACAAGGCTCCGTAGCTACGATCCGCCGTTAATGGGAGTTATTTGCAGAGAAATTCCAAACCTGCTTTCACACAGAGAGATTCCTCTGTCTTATCAGAACAAATTTGTCCCTAAATAACATTCGTCTTATGTGCTTTCTATGAGTGATTTAACCCCCGAAAGCGTCCTGAACATAGCATTCTCAAAGCCTTAGAAACTAGCTTCAACGCAGTTGTGGCATTAGTTATGCAATGAAAAACATGAACACAGCACGTGGTCTCCAACGAGGTACCGTCCAGGGCAGATCGCTATGTGGCTGAGTCTGGTGAACACGAGCAGAAATCAATACCTTGACGGGTTAGTAATGAAACTTTTTCAGGCCACACTAGTCGTCTGATCTCTGTCATTAACTTCTTTTGCCGTTGGCTTCAGCAACCTGTGAAGAAGCAGTTGTTGTGCAACTCCAACATGGATGACGTCGACAACATGAGCAGTCATCTTGTGCAACTCTACGTCAGCATCACTTAAGTTGTCTTTGACCGCCAGTGTAGTAAAAGTACTTTACACCAGGCTGATTTGTTGCATGTTCCAAGCAAGTTACTATTGACCTCTTATCGCTTTCCTCTCTAAATGGAGATTTCCCGACATCCTTACTTCTCTTTGGGACCATTAGCACAAGGCAGACAGTCCAATGAGCCCTAAAACGCTGAATTACTTCTCAGAATATGCGAGCGGCGCATTTTGGAGATTCGTCGCTATTGTCTTCAAAAATAATGAGAAGCACTCAAAATGGCGAACCTAGATGAAAATTCTCCTTCAAATACATGCGATGCCGTTACAGGAACCCCGTTCTTGCGCAGTAGAACAATGAAATCACCACCGAAACCATCGTCGTTTCAAGAATCAGTACGCTGCCGTTTACACATCTGCGTCCTCATCCACTTCCCAATGAATATCTTTTCGGGCATTTGAGCATCCGAGTTTGTATGTGGAATTTTCGATGCACGACGCCGACGATTTGATATTTCACTCTACTCCTTATTATTTAGATGGGCCTGGGCTAGTGTCACCCAGGAATGTTGAAGGAAGCTTCTCTTGTGCATGCTTGGCCATTTCATGGCTTTTTTCTGTTGAAAGTTTCAGCTGGCACCCTTCGTGAGAAATGGAGAGGAGCTGCCGTTGTCCTTATCTATAAGCCGGGTGATCGGCACTCCCCTGTTAGTTGTCGGTCTATAAGCCCAACCAGTATTCTGCACAAAATCTTAGGAAATTTCCCTAAAGGATTCAGCTTAAAGTTTCTCTTGGAAACTACTTTTATCTCTGTATTTCAGAGCGGATTGTTAAAAAATAATTTCTGTATAACGAGTGTTGCCTTTCACTGACGACCTAATAGATTCTACAGACCATGGCTATATATCAGATGCCCATTTTTGACCTCGCTAAGGCATCCGACCGCACACCACACGACCCAATTCTATAGAAAATGGAGGTATACGACATGAGGTGTGATGGTCACTGCTAGATCCTCTAGCTCCCAATAATGAAACATCTTTTACCAAACCCGGCTCAGATCTCTCTTACCTCATATCTATCTCAGTGGGTACACTATAATGATCTGTATTCGGTCCATTATTATTTTTAATAAGTAACACTAATTTGCTAGATAGGATCTCCAGTTACTCTCTTCTCTGTGCGGACGATTAAAAATCTTGGGAATTTCATGAGCTCAGTACTGTGTAAACCGACCTCAAGGCAGTTGAGCAGTGGTTAGTGAAGTCGTGTACTCCTTTCAGTCGAAAGGAGTATGCATATTTGTTTCTTGGTGTCAGTTCTGTCAACATCTTCGCAACAAGGTATACACAAACAGAAGTGCGTGTTACTAACGTAATTCCTGAATATGATCTTGTCATGCGGCTATTTTTCAAGTTGTCCTTTTCTCGATACCGCAAAACAGAAATCAAAAAAATCTTTCCACTTGACATAATAAGACGGATGTTTCCTTGACCTGACAAGTTGACTTTCAAACTCTTTACTGGGTTTGTATCCGACCACTGTTTAGATATGCTAATTCAGTTGTTTATTCGGGCTTAGGAAAAGACAGCTGCGGTCGATCGTCTATAGCGAGCTGCTAAAAAGTCTTTCTAGGTCCCCGGATTGTTTTCTACTAACCCCGGTCTGGAATCCTTGATCAGTACTCTCTGCATTACCGGAAACTTAAAAGTAACCACACACTTACATCGTTTTTAGGAATGGCTGAAGAGAAAACACTCTACACTAGCAGAACTAAATTGGCCAGCAGTTCCTGATGAAAAAAATTCTTCGGATGTAGATCTCGAACACTTATTGGGCCAAAGTTTTCCCGTCACAGATAGGTCCCTCATTTAAATGGCCTTAGGGCTACTGTCGAAATTTTGAAATTTGTCGTTAATACTTGTTCTAGGATGCAGTGTAAAGTCTTTTGAAACATATAGTCTTTTTCTAATGGTAACAAGCGAACGATAACCCCAAGCTGCACTTTGTCTGGTACTAATCGATCCCACATTGACGCTTTAATTAAGGTGAATGGCGTTGGTTTCTTCATGATGGCATTTGAAAAGAAATGATGTTCGCGTGATGTCAGAAAAGGCATGGTGTCGAAGAGGGCAACTTGTGTTAACAGCTTTG
This sequence comes from Paragonimus heterotremus, assembly GCA_013368495.1. NCBI lineage: Eukaryota > Metazoa > Platyhelminthes > Trematoda > Plagiorchiida > Troglotrematidae > Paragonimus > Paragonimus heterotremus. Next base: position 80,122 of record LUCH01002937.1, read on the forward strand.
TATTCGCGCATCAACAAATGAATCGTTGAATGTTTTAAAAATTTGCGATGAGCGACCTTGTGAAGGAGAATATGAAACCGCAGTTTCACATGATTTAGTTTAAAAATATATGTGCCGCGATCGTTACACTCTTAGCCGTCTATCCATAGACGATCTACCTCTATAAGTGGCACCTTAACAACAGGACCATGAGAGAAGTTTTCAAGTTATGTGAAACCTCTACAACTTACCGGGTGATTCTGCTCCGTTTCTTATCATTTCGCCGGTGATCCATGATCTCGGTAAAAGCAACAGATAGGAACACAACAGATAGAGGAACCCACTGTAAAGTCCGGATTTCAACAGAGTACAAGTTAAGTTTTGAGGATTCATTCTCGAAAACAATTTGTTCGGGTGAACCTCGGTGATATCCGAGATATTTGGTGAGAAATCATCATTTCTCACCAATGCATTGTTTAACAACAGTTTCCCACCGTCGTTCGCCAGATGTCCGGTTTCGACCAACAGTGAATACAAGAGAAGAATTTGAACTAACACAGATAGAATTAGGCTCCATAAAAGAGCGTTCCAAGGGTATATGTTCCATTCAGAACCATACCTCTGGCTGAGAATTGAGTCTTTCATTTTCATGTAACAACGAAGTGAACGGTAAATAACATACACGTTGAATAAGTTTATAATTACGGTTTTCCATATTTTGTATAAGTTTGAACAGATAATATTTTTTCTCATGGTGGACGAGATCTTTAAAATGATTCGTTGATAACTCCTATATTTTTTAAAATGTTGCGTGTTTCAAGGTTGCTACGGTTCAAATGACTTAACGAAAAGTATCTTCAACTCTACCATCTACAGTATACTAAGAAATCTCACAAGCTGGGGGAAATCATTAATATATATTTGACACAACTTGACTGTGCGGCTACTTGCAGTCACGCCCTGCTATCCGCAAACACGACCGAGGGTGAAATCTTGGTCGGTGGTCAAAGGAAAGCTAACCGCTTGGACCAACATTTTGCCAGCGTACATCGGCAAAACAGGCTTAAATGACCGACAAAAGTGAGAACCGGTGTGACAGCAACCGCAATGCAAAACCCCACGACTTCAGCCTCCGAGGTACATACCATTCTGTGGTCACTAGACCCATCGAAGTCCCCGGGACCAGACAGTATTCATGCCGCTCTGATTCGTCTCGTGGTTGATGTTTTGACGCGCCCGTTATCCACACTGGTCAATTCGTCACTGAAGCGAGGAAGGGCTTTTGAAGACTGAAAAGTAGCCACTGTGGTGGCTATTCACAAAGAGGGCGCGAAAGCGAATGCTACAAACTATCGCCCTGTTAGCCTGTCTTGCGTCCTGTTGGAAGCACGAGAAACAGTCACCAAAGATCGCTTAGCTGGTTTTCTGCTCAGTAACAACCTCCTAAATGCCACTCAACATAGCTTTTTGAAAAGAAGGTCGCGTCCATCAAACCTTATCTTTTTCCTACATGGAATAACCAAGAGATTAGAAAAAGGAGAACAGGTAGAAGTTTACGGCCTCGACTTTTGCAAAGCGTTTCACTCGGTGAATCACTGGATGCTTCCGGAAAAGCTCAAGTGCTGTTGCAAAGCGCCAGAAGTTTTAGAATGTGTTATAGACTTGTTGTCAGACATGACATTTACAGTGTCAGTTGGGGGAGGACTGTCGAACGTCCAGGAGGTTCTCAGAGAAGTACCACAAGGATAATTGTTGGAGGCTGCGTGTAATTGGCAGAACGTGAATATCTCCGTTACCTTTTAGTTAAAAAATAATTCATCACCATTAAAGTTGTTGAAAATTTGTAATATG